>AYEL01087115.1:0-23662 GCA_000484575.1 Olivierus martensii
TCTAGTTGTGGAGCAAACAATGCGATTAGGCGCCGTTTAAATTGAGACCAAACTCTAGCGTCTCTCCTGGTTCTGCCTTCGACCTTCCACCACTTGGCCGGATTGCCTTTAAGTTGTGCGGCAGCGATGTCCACCCATTTTTCTTGTGGTATTTCCTGGGTGATAAAATATTGTTCCATATCATCAAAGAAATCAGTGATATTTGTCTTACCGTCGTCTTTTGGTACGGGTGATGGTGGAGCAGTTACCACCACAATTCGATGGGAGAGAGATGTGAGATCTGGTCGAGGCGGGATGACGGGTGGACTTCTAGGACTTCGGTCAGGATTGTCCGGTCGGTAACCTCCTAGGACTGGTGCGTCAGACATAAGTCGTTCCCGTATAGATGGGTCCGGGAATCTTCGTTCAGGGATGGACGGACTATCGTCTCTGGCTAATGATGCGTCAGGTATAAGTTGTTCCTGGGCTTGTGGTTGATGATCTCCGATGTCTGGCCTGGATCTCGGAGGATCAACACTTCGGTCTTGTTCAAGACTGTATTCTGGCTGTCAAATCGTTTATCATAGCTACCATATTATCCCAAGTGGCAAGAGGAACAGTAATTGTATTTGCGGCCATCATACTATAGAGGTGATTAAGTTTAGTAAAATTGTAGTCAATTACCACCAATGAACAAAAATACAATCACCACTGAACTTATTAAACCAATTCAAACTTAATACTACCACAATTGGTAGTCCCTGTTCGGGCGCCAATTGCAAAGTCGCAGATTAGAACGAATGTCAATAACAATAATTATAAACTAAGCCTAACGGCTAGCGACTCTGAGCTTAAGACCTGAGCTCAGGCCGAACTCTGGGTTGCAAAGTTCTAACTTAAATCTAATTAACTACTAAACAATCTAACACAATGTACCGTCTAACTGACGAAACAAAACCGATCGGAACTTAAACTAGAAGTGCCGATTAAGTGTTAGACTAGAACAAAAAACAACGATGGTTAGAACTTAGCTAATAAATTGAAGAAATTCTCAAAACAAGTTAGATAACGTAAAATATAAAA
The DNA here is from genome assembly GCA_000484575.1 of Olivierus martensii. Classification (NCBI taxonomy): domain Eukaryota; kingdom Metazoa; phylum Arthropoda; class Arachnida; order Scorpiones; family Buthidae; genus Olivierus; species Olivierus martensii. Next base: position 1,063 of record AYEL01087115.1, read on the forward strand.
TTTATTAGACTCAAAAACACTTACAAAAGTGTTAAAAATATAAATTTATTAGACTCAAAAACACTTACAAAAGTGTTAATTAGCTTTAACGTAAAATATAAAATTTATTAGACTCAAAAACACTTACAAAAGTGTTAAAAATATAAATTTATTAGACTCAAAAACACTTACAAAAGTGTTAATTAGCTTTAAATAAAAAATATGAAATTTATTAGACTCACAAACACTTACAAAAGTTATAAAATTTATTAGACTCAAACACTTACAAAAGTGTTAATAAATGCTTTTTGGCTAATTAAAAGCAACAATCAAATAATCAACAGAACTTGTTTAATCTAACCCGAATATCGACAATTCAATTATTCACAAAAAAGAACTAGACACGCATAACATTAAAAATTACAGAAGCTGGTGATAGATTTTTGAAATCTGAAATGTATACTTCAACATGGATATTACGGTAGTGTGTCTCAAATAATGTGTCTGATATATAAATTTTTATAAAATATATAGTTTATTGATAAATATCTTTTTGTAAAAATACAAAACGTAGATTAAAAACAATTTATTTGGAAAATGTTTTCGACTATTCGATAGCCATCATCAGTCGAACGTATGGCGGTATATAATAAATTCTATTAGTAGAACAAAATTTAAAAATACAAATTGCCGGAAAAAATTTTTAAAAGAAATTAAATAAATTTTTCATTAAAGTCCCTTCATGCCCGTGCTTAAGAGCCTTTATCAAACCTATTAAAGCACGCGCAATTCAACGTTTCCAAGCTCCAACGTTCGTAATTGAGAAAAAGTTAGCGAATTGGTGTAGACAACTGCTTGAACCATATGATTTTTGTTTAAAATCCTCGGCGATCGTATAGATGCTTTGTTTGAGACAGGATTTTCCCAAACGAAACCGTGTCAGTTTTCGATTACGAAGTGTTATATCCATCTATTGAATTAATTCCTGCATCCCAGGCACTTTTCCAATTTCTCGAAAAACACTTGGCCTATATTGATGGTCTTCCATGTCTAAAAGAAATATACGATCTTGTAACATTCCACTCTTATTTTTGACGGACACATCTTTAAACAAAATAAAGGTGTGCCTATGGGCAGCCCAATGGGAGCTGTCCTCGCCGAATTATCCATTCGGCTCATAGAAAAACAAGCTTTGCACCCGTTTCTTCCACACATTAAACTCTACAAATGGTATATTGACGACGTTATAATAATCTGGGCTGGCGAAGAACATAACGATGAAATCGTCAACGCTCTTAGCGGGGGTTCTTCCCTTGGCTTACATATTAAACTTGACCAAAGTAGCCATTCACACATTCACTATCTTGACAAATATTAACATCAGTCAACGCAGAATATTCCACAACTGTGTATAGGAAACCTTACACTCCTATATTCATCTCTGCTCTTCACCCGATGCCTGGAGTCATAAAATGGCTGCCTTTAGAGCGTTATTCAAATGCCCATTCTCTCATAACACACATTACATAGATCGATACAAAGAAATTGGATTTATAAGACATGGCATATCTCACGGATACAAACCAAAAGTCCTGGTCAAAATCTTACAAGAAGTTAAAAAGAAATTGAATAAAATCTCTCCTTCGCAAAATATTGCTTACACTAAATTCGAATCTACTACCACTCTCAGGAATTTAAGTAAAACGATTGAGCGTTGCACTGGCCGTAAGCTCGCCTTTGAACGGAAACACACGCTCCTCAATTTGCTACGTAATGACTAGAGTCCTTAGATTTATAGAATAGCGCACCCCGACTTGCAACCGCCATTTTATATCCGTCTGGCCGATTGTTCGCCATACAGTACTATAGAATTTTCGCAAGAAATACTTAACTCGCATTCATACACCATATTAGGAAAAGAAAATGCATTTAGAAATTTAAAAACATGCCAAAGAATATTAAATAATGCATAATTGTTTTAGGAAAAATGTTTAACTTGCATTATTTGTAACGAAATTAACACATTATTTTTTACTGTTCTCACTTAAAGACAGTACATTTTTTCTTATGTACAAAAATAAAGTTTTGTTTCATCATTTATTTTTTCTAATTATAATTAACAACCATATTTATTAAATCATACGAAATTAAGTATGTTTATTTTTCTTTTATATTTACATTAATATTATATTATAGTATATATACTCGTACAAAAATAAAGTTTTGTTTCATCATTTATTTTTTCTAATTATAATTAACAACCATAGGAAGAAAGGAAGGCTTCATGCATCCATTTGAAAGCACTACCCTCCACACCACACATTTGGGTTTAGGACAGTCTTCGTCTCCAATATACGAAAATCCATATTTTATATATTCATCACAATATTTTCTCTTAACGCCTCTTTGAAGAACTGAAGACTGCGCGATTTCAACGTTTTGCACCGAATTTTCAGACCTGTCATTTGTAGAACTCGACAGTACATCACTGTTCGTGTTTTGCTTGAGATTTTGGCACTTACCGGTTCTTAACCACTGATCCATGGCTTGCTTATTAAAAAAAAAGTTAATCAATACGGGGATCAATGAATTTTAATAAACAAAGGACGATCCAATCACAAACAATAACCTGTCACTTGTAAGCTGCGCGGTGAAGTGAACTAGAGTCCTTAGATTTAGAGTAGCGCACCCTGACCTGCAGGCTCCATTTTATATCCTTCTGGCCGCTTGCTCGCTATACGGTACTATAGAATTTTCGCAAGCGCGCGGTGAAGTGAACTCCTTAGATTTAGAGTAGCGCACCCTGACCTGCAGCCTCCATTTTATATCCTTCTGGCCGCTTGCTCGCTATACGGTACTATAGAATTTTCGCAAGAAATACTTAACTCGCATTCATCCAACCATATTAGGAAAAGAAAATGCATAATTGTTTTAGTAAAAATGTTTAACTTGCATTATTCGTAACGAAATTAACACAATACTTTTTACTGTCTTCACTTTAAAGACAGTATTTTTTTTCTTATGTAAATATTTTCTCGTACAAAAATAAGGTTTTGTTTCGTCATTTATTTTTTTAATTATAATTAACAACCACATTTATTAAATCACCCATTAAGTATGTTTATTTTTCTTTCATATTTACATTAATATTATATTATAGTACTGTATATAGTTTATTTATTAATTCCAGAAATGAATTAAAATTTGCTATCCGTTTCTTTAAAATGCGAACACATGGATATGGAAAGTTCTGTTTCCTGATTTCTTCATAACCACTTCTACCACAAAATACTGTATGTACAATTTTAATGCATTGTTAACAGTCTTATCAGACCATGTAAAACGTTGGAATGACTGTTTTAAAAGAACCACATTTAATCACTGTTGAATATATTTTCAAAAATTCATTTAATTGTTTTTCCAATTGGTGAATTTTATTATAAGATGCCTTTAGTTCTGTTTCCTGATTTTTTCATAACCACTTCTACCACAATATATGTATAATTTTAATATATTGTTAACAGTCTTATCAGACCATATAAAACCTTGCAATGATTGTTTTAAAAGAAATCACATTTGATCACTGTTGAATACATTTTCAAAAATTCATGTAATTGTTTTTCCAATTGGTGAATTTTATTATAAGATGCCTTTAACTTTCTCTTTAGTTCTCTCTTTTCTTCGTCTTCAACATCTCCAATTGCTTGCACATTTTCTTTTTCATATATTTCCAGAGTTTCTATTTCTTTGTTTCCATTAGATAAAGTTACATCTGCCAGAATAATAATATAATTATTATTTTTTTTTATCAGCAATCAACATGCTAGGATTTATTTTTAAGTTAATACTTATAATTATGAATTATACTCAATATTTACATTTTTCTTAAATTATTAACTTAATATATATTTTTGAAAAATATTTTCACATCATTATAAGATGCCTTTCTCTTTAGTGCTCTCTTTTCTTCGTCTTCAACATCTCCAATTGCTTGCACATTTTCTTTTTCATATATTTCCATGGTTTCTATTCCTTTGTTTTCATTAGATAAAGTTATATCTGCCAGAATAAAATTATTTTTATCAGCAGTCAATATGCTAGGATTTATTTTTAAGATTAATAGTTATAATTAAGAATTATACTCAATATTTGCATTTTTCTTAAATTATTAAACTTAATAGCGGGTGAAAATATTTTTTCAGAAATATATTTTAATATTTTCACCTTCTATTTTATTTAGAACTGTCCATATACATAAACTGCAGATAATTACATGAAAAACAGAATTTTATATTTTTATATTTTCACCTATTTTATTTAGAACTCTCCATATACAAAACTGCATAGAACTGTCCATATACATAAACTGCAGATAATTACATGAAAAACAGAATTTTATATTTTGAATAGTGTATACTTCATATATTTCAGAAATATATTGAAATGCTGCATTTCACTAATATATGTAAACATTATTTTAAAATGTCTAAGATATGAAAAATAGGTAAGTTAAAATCTTACTTACTCCCAATTAAATAACAAATAAATAGATACATTTAATTGTTATTTATAATACATGAGACTGCATCTCATAGATACATTTAATTGTTATTATGATTTATATCATAATAGTTTTTTAGTTTTAAAAAATACGAGAACAAATAGAATTACTATTATATATTTCAGAAATATATTGAAATGCTGCATTTCATTAATATATGTAAACATTATTTTAAAATGTGTAAGATATGAAAAATAGGTAAGTTAAAATCTTACTTACTCCCAATTAAATAACAATTAAATGTTATTTATATCATAATAGTTTTTTAGTTTTAAAAAATACGAGAACAAATAGAATTACTATTATATATTTTATTTAGAACTCTCCAGATACAAAGCTGCATAGATAATTACATGAAAAAATAGAATTTATTTGAATAGTGTATACTTCATATTTTCAGAAATACAGTATATTGAAATAAATGCTGCATTTCACTAATATATGTAAATTTTATTTTAAAATATGTAAGATATAAAAACTATGCAAGTTAAATCTCACTTACTACCAATTGAATAATAAATATATCTATGAGATTGCATTTCATAGATACATTTGTTATTTTTATTATATAATAGTTTTTGAATTTAAAAAAAAAAAAATATGAAAACAAATAGAATTACTATTGTAACAAACGCATGAATCTGCATATAAATCTTAGTGTTGGTAATTATTATTATTATTAACAGACAGCATGAAGGAGAATGAGATATTAACTATAACATACCTACACATATTCTTTGAAGAGGTGGGTTTCTTGGTTTTGGAAGTCTGCGATGATCAAACATAGTTGGTATAGGCAGTGGCGCCGAGAGAAATCCCGGGCCCAGGTACGAATCAGGTTTTGGGTCCATATATATAATAAATTCTTATTGTTAGAAAGCGGCCCGGGCCCTTCAATCTTATAGGGCCGGGGAATTTGTCCCCTCTTTTCCGGCCTCTCGGCGCCTATGGGTACGGCATTCCATCGTAGCAATTTCTTACCATCTTTTCGATTGTTTTCAAACTGATCATCAATGAAATGGTTCTGAAAAATAAATTAACAATAAATCTTTGACCTATACTTATACCAATCGTAAAGTACTAACTTTTAGGAATACAGCCACATGAAAAAACTATAAAGACTAAAGCGATAATACTCTAAAAAATTTTGTAGTATTTTATTTATATCACTTCGTTGCCATGTTACAGCATTACATGAACACTAAACTGACCAATGGTTTTGCATATAAAAAAATTATCGGGGATTTATTTACAACTAATCGAAGCAATTGTATTATTTGAGATTTATATTAAATAGAAACAGATTCCCTATCGCTCATTAGCGATTTTAGTAATGAATCCGTATGAAAAATGGTGGAGAAGTGATGTTACATAGAAGTCTAGTTTCAAAATTATCCTTTAGAAAGTTAAAGAAATTATTTCTGGCAATAATTACGGGTAACTTTATGGAAAGTAAACTATAAAAATATATTTCTTTTCTAATTTATAAAAACATCAGTTACTTACCTGGCAAACGAAGATCGTATTTGGAAAATTTTTTCTTCTAATATTTTTTAATCACTTTTTTATCTGTAATTTCTTTTACCCTGCGGAAAAGACTAGAACAATTTATAGCACTACAACAAGGCATGTTCTTAAAAAAATAATCAGAAAGCCCATGAATGTAATGCTAACTTCTTCTCTAATAGGATATAAAATGGCCGATTTGGCGCCCTCTAGCGGCAGAATGCGCTACTTTATAAATCTAGGGATCTAGTAATGACAAAGACAATACGCCCTCTATCAACCAGCCAGGGGTTTATAAAATCCCCCTCAAAAATCTAGATCTCAACAAAGAGGAAGCGTACATAGGCTATACATCCCCCAAATCTTAAAACTAGAATCAAGGAACACAAACAAAGCCTACGTTATCAGAATACCACCACGGCAAAGCGCTTATAAGGTAAGCGTTTCAACTTCTATGGAATACTGTATTGGGTCGCGTTGAACACCAGCGCTCCTAACGATAGGTGACTGTACTACTAGGACGATTGGCGAGTTTTTCATTTGGAAAAACTTTTTTAATTTTTTGACTAATACAGCGAATTTTATAAGGAAAATGTAACGAATTTTAAATAACTGACAAACTGGAAAATAAGCTGTGTTTCGTAGCTAAAGGATTATCTACCGATTACACATTATCAGTAGCGTATTATTTCGTACGACAACTTACTGGGGATAAATTATATCAACTTACTCTGGATGTTATTCGATCAGTTGAAGAATCGGGATTTTCCGTAATTCGAGTGAGTATTGATAATTGTTCCATAAATACAACGATGATTGACATCTTTTGCGGAATATCTAAATGAAAACTTTTCACTCCACATCCCTGTGATGAAAATCGACCTCTTTTCCTTATTTTTTATTAAATGACTAGGATCAAAACTATTCGCAACCAATATTTATCCAAAGAATTTAAAATAAATAATTGTATTATTAGCAGTAGCTATGTGAAAAAATTATATGCACTCCAAAAGACATTAACTGTAAAACCTGTTTGTTTATTATCAAGGAAAGTGTCCTACAAATTCAGAAAAAATGAATGTCAAAAGAGCTAAACAAATATTCTCTAATGAATTAATCGGAGCATTATCCAGTCTACCAGTTATTGCTTCAGAACACTTTATAATGGATGATAATCTCCAAGCAACAATAAAATTTTTAAAAATGATTAAAAAGTGGTACGATATTCATGACATAGCTAATCAAAATCAATGCTATCATTTGAAAAATATGGATAAATTAGCCTTTAAAGGAACAGATGATGAACGATTAAACTGGTTGGAAGATGAATTTCTTCCTTACATTAATTTAATACAAGCTAATCAATCAGCAATAAATAGATTCACATCTGAGACTTACCAAGCAATTCTTTTAACAACAAAACACAGTCAGCACAATAAAATATCTGATAAAAATTGGCTTTCATTATATAATTACAAGAAAATTAACTAGTGATTCAATAGAATTATTATTTAGTCATTTGCGACAAATGGGAAGAAATAATGATATGTTGGATGTCAGATCATGTATGTATGCTTTGGAAGGAACTTTGGTTACAGGCATCATTTCTGCATCAACACAGGGAAATGTTCAAAATGAATCCATTACATCAAGTCAAGAAAATTTAATAAGTCTAATAAAACCAATAAAAACATTGAAAAACACGATTTGTTTTAAAAGCAGTTTACCTGAAATGATTTTGAATATATTGAAAAGACCAATTATAGGTAATTTTTTATATTTTAATCTGATAACTATATTAAAAATTACAAAAAGTGCTAACAACATATTACAGATTAATTTTTGAAATATGTAGGCATTTATAAATTAATAACTATTTCTTTACAAATTTTGGATCTAATATTTATCATATTTATTAAATATGAGATCCAAAACATATTCAATATAAAATTGTGATTATTGTTTTTAAGCAGTCCAAATTATAATTTATATACAGTTTTTTGCAGAAGAAATTGCTACAATGGAGACGGCTGCGATAGCAATGATTGCTGGATATTTGGTCCGAATTGCCAATGAAAACACCGATTACGAAAATTGTTTGATTCAGCTGTCATCTCCATGCCAGAACGCTCCTCTGTTAACATTGATTAAAATTCAAGACAGAGGAGGACTGATGTATCCGTCAAAAAAACTCATTAGTTTATTGAAAATTACTAAAGATTATAATTTCTGCAATTTCCTACATAAAAAATAAAAAAGTTGCTTATCAAATACTAAAATATGTCGTACCACGCTTTCGTGAAGAATTCAAATGTAATAAATGCGATAATTCTAATTTGATTTATATTCTTAGTAAAAAGTTCATCAAACCTCTTCTTGATAACAGTTGCCAAAAAATAACCGATGCTGTAGAATATTATAATTTTCAAAATAAACCTTTATGTAGGAAAATGTTAAAAGTGAAATAAAATTTACTTATTAATTTTTATTAAAACAAAAACTGACTTTAAAAATCAAGCTGTGCCGATTAATTGGATATTTTTGAATTTATAAGTAATTTAAATAAATTTTTTTTTGTTTCAAAATTAAAACTGAGAAAAGAATCAGTTTTTATTATTAATTACGATGTACAATGCAACGATAGTATGGAGATTTGCAGTCGAAGTAGCGCCCCTAGTAACAGAATTAGGAACTAAGGTTTTATACTCGAATTCTTGGTTAGAAGTGCTTCGTTTCACGGCCTTATCTCGGAGGCTACGATAAATCTAGGGACTAAGTGAACTAGAGTCCCTACATTTATAGAGTAGCGCATTCTGCCGCTAGAGGGCGCCAAATCCGCCACAGTCGAAGTAGCGCCCCTAGTAATAGAATTAGGAACTAAGGTTTTATACTCGAATTCTTGGTTAGAAGTGCTTCGTTTCACGGCCTTGTCTATCTCGGAGGCTACGATTATCTTGTTTTAAATTCTTCTCCACTAGGATCGCTAGTTGCATGCGCGCGCATTGCCATCCTGCAAAAATTCAGTCGAAGCTTCGCTTCTGTATGTATTATACTGTGATAAAACTTAATAAAACATCATATCGATTATAAAGCTTTGATATTTATTCGGTCATCGCAAATAATTTTCATAATATTGTATGAAATAATTTTTTTATTCAAATTGTTCTAATCGAACTAGAAAAGGATCATAGATTCTTTCCTTTGCCGCAAGGTAAAAGAAATGATGAAAGAAGTGGTTACAAAATATTGGAAGGAAAACTTTTCCAAATATAGTCTTCGTTTGCCAAAGAGAGAAAATTTACTTTTATTGATTTTAATTATAATGTTAAATGATATATATAAAAAATAAGAGAGAAAATTTACTTTAATTGATTTTAATTATAATGTTAAATGATATATAATATTTGGTATGTTCTACATTTAAATTGAAGATTTTATTCAATAAATAAACTGTCAAATTTTATCCCTGTAAGGTTGCTTATCCTATTAACAACTTAGTTCCATCACCAATCGCTTAGAGGCGCTCAAATTCGGCGATATCGGTTGTTATTAAGTTAAAGCGCTTACCTTATAAGCGCTTTGCACCACGGCTCTCACTAAACTTTTCCTCGAATGTAATTTGGACATCGATTGGAGTAATACCACGCTTATAAAGCGCATTCCTAATAAATATTGATACGAAGCCATTGAAATCGAAAAATGTCAACACAATTGCACCGCTATTAATAAGAACGACCCCATTCTTATACCTTCAGCTTGGAAATGACTTATTCAAAAAACTTCACGATCCTCATTTTAACATTTTTACTTGTATTTTATTTATTTCTGTTAATAAGAACGACCCCATTCTTATACCTTCAGCTTGGAAATGGCTTATTCAAAAAACTTCACGATCCTCATTTTAACATTTTTACTTGTATTTTATTTATTTTCATTCCTATTCTTTATTTACTAAATTTGATATTTATACATTTATTTATATTTTATTTAATTTTTCATAATTTTTTCTGCAATTTATATTTTTAAATTTTGTTCTACTAATAGAATTTATTATATACGTTCAACTGATGATGGCTATCAAAAATCTAGATCTCAACTAGATTTAGCCGAAAACGTTTTCCAAATAAATTGTTTTTTATCTGCTACGTTTTGTGCTTCAATTTATTTATCGTCGTCAAGTCATTCTAGTAAATTTTTTGAAAAAACTGAACCTATCTAACCTGACTTGGTTCAAAATCCTGGTGTTATTAGCGCTTCGATAGAAATATTTGCGAGTCAAAACACTTTCTTTTTTCTTCTTTTCCTTCTGTCATTTGAAATGATAACATTAGCTTCCGCTAAAACGACAGCGTACAACTCTCTTCGTGTCGGTATTGTCTGCAATATGTCCTCCTCGTGTGAACACGAAGGGGCGAGTTGCATGCCTCATGCGGCTGTTGCACATTGCGTCATTCTGCATACAGAGAGGCATCGTCTAAACATTGCTTTACAGGAACCAACTTAAGCCATATTTGCCACCCTCATAACTTCGTTTCCGATTAAGCTAGTAACGTGAAAATAGTATACGGTTTTAAGGTTTATTCGTCACCATCCTGTAAAAATTTCAAGCTTTAATATCAAACTGTCTAGAAGATAGAAGCCCCAGAAAATCGCAAATTTGGGCACTGATTCACTCATCAAAATTATATAGTGCTTCCCATAGACGACTCGAAATTTAGCACAAGTATAGATCTTAGGATACAGGTAAAGGAAAAATTTTGAAAATGCCAATTTTTCAATTATTTTTGTGACATTTACTTCACCCGAAGCGATCGAGCGAGTCGCGTCGCATCTGGCAGTGCGGCGTCGCTTATTTAGCAGTTTTTTTAATGAATATATACAAGCGTTCAATCAGACCAGGTTGTAGAATTCGACTAACACGAATCTTTAATTAAAATAAAGATTCGTTTTAGTCGAACTCTACTACATCCAGGAGGAAGCCTATATATATATATATTAAAAAAACTGCTATACAGACGATGCGCTCGATTGTTTCGGAGTGAAGTGTAGACGCACGGCAGTACGCAGTATGAAAACGAAAAATCGGTTAATACAAAATATTGTTGTGATTCTGGCCGAAGACCATACTTTATCACCTGTATTAAAACACTGTTAATACGAAACAGATAATTCATAAACATTGGTTAAAAGAGGAAAATGACAGCGCGAAGAATTAAAATGAATTTAAACCAACAGCGATACAAAACGATAGTTGGGCTTGTTCCACTTCATCAAAAGGATATCAAAAGGAACTATCTATCTCATCAAAAACAAATGTGAAAAATGGCCAAGTTATGTATCTCAGATTATTATTTATTTAGCGTGTTTATTCGATGTAGCAAAAAGTACCGATATCCCACCAAAAACATAAATGTAAAAAATGGGCCAAGTTCTATTCTGCCAGTTTGTTTGGCCACCAAAAGAGTGGAAATCTAAAACGGTGCCGAGTTCCATGCCATCCGCAATGTCGAAAAATGAAATTTAAGTGTCACCTCATCGGGCTTTTACTTTGGAAAGTTTTAATATCTGGGTAATAACTTGGTATAACTCAAAAACTTGCCTGAAGACATATAGAATTTATTTCAGTATTTAAATTTCATTTTTCGACATTACGGTTGCAATGGAACTCGGCACCGTTTTAGATTTCTACTCTTTTGGTGGCCAAACAAACTGGCAGAATAGAACTTGGCCCATTTTTTCACATTTATGTTTTGGTGGGATTGATAATTACTTCAGTCGATGATAATTGTGGACACGGACACACCATTATAAGCCTCCGTTCTGAAAGTAGGCTAATAAAATGCGTAACCATTCTGGATAGTTTTATAGTTGGTGATCGGTTAACGAACATAATCCGTTCCAAGAAATGCTCGTTATCCGAATTGTTCGTAACCGATAGATAAAAAATTGTAAAAGTAATCGTTGTATTCTTTCCCAGGTATAAAATTCCTGGGATACGATGCAACGAAGATGGGTAAAGCGCTGGAGTTTTCGGTAGGTAAAGCGCGCCATAGGACGCCAAGACGAATTTCGTGTTCCTCCGAGTAAGTTTCCTAAGTTGACGAAATTTCGGAATCGACCAGGGAACGACCGTAGAAGAAATCGACATTCAAATAATGGAAAGCGAGTTTTTCCTAATAACGTAGTTGGCCAGTAATTTATATTACTTTAGAAAATGCCAATTCTTAATTTGGCGAGCGTGATTTTTCTAATTAAAAATTCTCTTTTCAGATACGCAGAAAGAGTCAACGGCTTAAATTTATTAGTAACAAATACCTTAATAAAAGATTTGAAAGACGCCAACCCGTTATTCAGAGCTGTAGCTTTGAAGACTCTATTCAGAGTGCCAAACTTAAGCGAACGAGAAGAAACTCTGTTACTGACGGCCTTGAAAGATTCCAATTCCTACGTCAGAAGAGTGGCGGTTACGTCTTGTTGCCATTATTTCAAGAATTCTTCCCATCATTTTAATGCCGAACTGGTCGATTATTTGTACGAAATGATTCGCGATCCCGATCCCGGGGTGGTGGTCGACTGTCTGCTAGCTCTGGACGAAATTCTTTCTTCCGAAGGCGGAGTAGTCATTAATTATAATATCGTCAGTTATCTGCTGTCCAGAATGTCTCGGTTTGACCAGTGGGGCGTATCGACGGTTCTTTATTTTTTGCAAAAGTATCGCCCCGAGAAAGAAGAAGAACTCTTCGAAATTCTAAATTGCTTAGACGATTATTTAACGCACCATAATTCGCTGATAGTAATACAGACGCTGGAGGTGTTTCTGTGGCTGTGTGGTACAAATTTTCCTCATTTATCCAAAGAGGCCGTCGATTGCGTATTTCCTCACCTCCGGTCCAATTTGACCTCCTCCAATAACGAATTGGTTTACGCCACTTTAAATCTAACGGAAAAATTTCTGGTTTACCACAGAGAGGTATTTTGCCAAAATCATCGACTACTGTTTTGTCATTTTTCCGATTCCGAGGTGGTCAAGATAAAAAAACTTTGCCTGTTGCCGCGGCTGACCACAGCCACCAATATTTTGGACCTGTCCGACGAATTAATTTCTTACTGTACGGATAATTCTCCCGGAATTTACCGAGCCGCTATCCGCAGCGTGACGGAAATGGCCAATTTATATCCCGGGAATTTCGAAAACTTAAAAACGCTGATAACGTCACTGGATTTACGTCAGCCGCCCCTGACGGTGGAGGTATTAAACGCCTTTACCCGGCTCAATTTAGGTGGCCGGGAAGAAACGAAATCCGCCTTGCTGTCCGCCATTTCCAAATATTACCGACAGATTAACGAAACTCGGGGGAAATGCGCCATTTTGCAACTGTTGGCGGATTACGGACAAACCGCTGGGGAAACGCCTTATATATTAGAAAGTATGGCGGAAACCGTGGACCAGCGGGAAGAGGCCGCCGTTAAAATTAGACTTTTAACCACCACCGTCAAAATGTTTCTACGCAGACCCGCCGAAATGCAGCAAATTCTGGGATTTTTATTGGAAAAATGCGCCAACGATAAACATTCTTGTATTAGCCATCGAGCGCTATTTTATTATAGTATCTTACACGATATCCGTCTGGCCAAAACGGTCATTTTAGGAGACGACCAGTAAGGAAATCGTTTTTTATGGTAAAAGTTATCTGTTTAAATAAACGATTTTTGTATTTTTATTAAGGATATCATTTAATACGATTAGTTACGCTTCAGGGTTTTCGAAATTACCTTAAGTAGAATACTCGGCCATTAAAAATAGGCGCAGTTAGTAAGTACCGGGCGTGACAAATTAGCTGTTTTAATTAGCGGACCGGCTATAACTCGATGGCGTATTTGTCCCGGAGGTTTTTATCCAGCCAGTAATAGCTGGAATCGAAAATTCAAACGGTACAAAGTAATTCTTAAACCCACTTATTCTAGGCCGGATGGATTAACCGTTCACCCTAGTTAAAGTAAACACATTTACTTATGGGACTCTCGTGTTCGAACTTCTCGTTATAAATTATGCCGCGTGAAATTATTTTAATAATATACAAGGCTTACTTTAGTATTACGCTTAATGGCTTATATTTCTTCCGACCCGTAAATCTAGCGGATGACCTATCGGAATCGACTATTCTCTCTCCGCAGATGGAGAAATACACCGGTTTCTGTCCGTTCGAAAAATATTTTTCTTATTCGCGTCGTTAAAGTGACGTCACCGACCAACTTCAGCTAAATCGGTTCTGCCGCAAACCTTTGTTAAGCCGGCTTAAAGTTTACCGTGTCATTCGGGTATTAGGCCGTCTAATAAATTGTGTTAATAAGACGGACCGACCGTTCTGCTTCCAAATGCGCTAGTCGAACGGGCCCCGAGAATTTATTCGAATCTCGGTTCCGATTAAATGCACAGAATTATTTTTTACACAATTTATGCAATTTTGTAAAAAAATTTTTTTTTGTGAAAAATAAATTTTAATTCTCACTATAAATTTTAAAATACCTATACAGTGATTTAAAGTACGCGTAACGCTACATATGAACAGCCACACGGCGCGAAAGGGGCGGAGCTACGACGAAAGCGCGCGCGAACGTTAACGCTCGCGCTTGGTGTAAACCGACCTTAACGCGATATAGATACATTTTGAGAGAGGAAAAAAATACGTGTTTATAATTTTGATATTTTCCAGGATTCGTTGACAATTAACTTTTTTGAATGATTTCATTTTGCCTTTAAACGAGTGATTACGGAACCAAAAAGAAATACAAATTATCTCCATCTCCTATTTGTTATTAATATCGACGATATTTTAGTGGAAACTACTACTACTACTTCTTACTATTTATATGACTATTCGAAATACAATTTCTGCTAATGATTCCAGCTTACTAGATAATCTTGGTCTATCTCGATCTAATTCCTTTGTATTTTTATCTGATCATTCATCGATTTCATTTTCTAAAAATGTAATAGGAAGCTCTATTATAGAGGCTGATACGCGTACAGTTAATGATTCGTTTACTTACGATTGGAGAAATGTGAATTGGTCCGATATTCAATTTTATCTATCGAGTCCAGACTGTCTCATTTGTACTCAAATTCTACTAACCTTCGATCAAAATTTGATTCGTTATATTTTCACTGTTACGACGCTATAAATATATTTGTCCCATTAGGTACTTTCTCATCGCGAAATATTTTCCCTCGGATGACAAAAAAATTACCTATGTAAAAACTTAAGAACCAAATATTTTAAAAAATGGAAAAAGTTTGCGCAATCGAAAGATTATCATTATTTTAAAAAATATGACATAACCTTTATTAAAGAAATTAAAATAGCTAAATTCAACTATTTAAATAATTTACCTAAGCGGACATTAACATCAAACAAATTCTTTTGGCAGACCCTTCCAAGTTTTTCTAGACGAACAACTTCACGTCCTAAAAACCTATGTCTTCTGTCATAAAAACTGAAATTACTGAAATGCTAAAAGACAAATTCTCTTTTAGCCATATTATTAACAATAATGTAGATCCCTCTAATGTAAATACTGAAAATTTTGATAGAATTAGGTGTTTTTTTGATACAAACGATTTTTTATCAAGCTTGTGTAATGTCAAAAAGATTATTTCTGGACCTGATATCATTCCCGTGCTATTTTTTATAAATCTAAATCCTGAATTAATTGAACATATAGTTTTTTTTCAACTCATGCATTTCTCTTAATTTTTGTCCTCAACAGTGGTTGACTTCGTTTTTCGTTCCAATCTAATTATTTTTCATTTTGCCTTTAAACGAGTGATTACGGAACCAAAAAGAAATACAAATTATCTCCAATTACCGAATAATTTTTCTTGTTACTGAAAAAAAACCTCATATCCAAAGGGAAATCTGAAAAATAATCATTGCAAAAATTAATATACTATATAGAAATAAAAATTTTCTGTGTTTCACATTTTAAATTATTTTTAATATATAAGACATGAGTATAAACACTATTGAGAGCAATCAAAGTTAATTAGACACAGTTATGACGATAATATTATTTCATTTTATCAAAACATTCGATCGCTTAAAAATAAATTGAGAGATTTTGAAGTCTTATTAAACTTGGGGTATGACAATATTTTCTTGGTTGAAAGTTGGCTAAATGATGATCACTGTATTGATATCGAACAATTATGTTTAAACTATGATTATAAACAGTTTAACATTTATCGAGACTATTCTAGAGGAGGCGGTTTAATGATTCTAACTAAATATGATAACTTTCGCTTTTTTGTGGCTCACAAGGATTTGTTTATTATTATTATTTCGTCTACCTTGCGCCTTTCTTATTGTCTGGAATACTTTCCTCCGGACTTGGTAATTAATAATAGAATTGACGTTATATTTTGTTTGCATACTGAACTAAATAATTTAATTAACAGATATCCTTCCTATATTATCGTATTACTTGGTGATTTTAACTTAACTAATGTTTCGCGGTTAAATTCTCAACCTCAATTCTCACAAGCAAATAGGTTCGAAATAACTTTTCTGAATGAAATTATTTTTCATTTTGCCTTTAAACAAGTGATTACAGAATCAACAAGAAATACAAATCTCCTATTTGTTATTAAGATCTTGATCTCCTATTTGTTATTAATATCAACGATATTTTAGTGGAAACTACTTCTCCTTCTTCTTACTATTTATATGACTCTATTCGAAATACAATCTCTGCTAATGATTCCAGCTTACTAGATAATCTTGCTCTATCTCAATCTAATTCCTTTGTATTTTTATCTGATCACTCATTGATTTCATTTTCTAAAAATGTAATAGGAAGCTCTATTATAGAGGCTGATACGCATACTTACGATTGGAGAAATGTGAATTGGTCCGATATTCAATCTTATCTATTGAGTCAAGACTGGTCTCATTTGTACTCAAATTCTACTAACCTTCAATCAAAATTTGATTCATTATATTTTCACTGTTACAACGCTATAAATATATTTGTCCCATTACGTACTTTCTCATCGCGAAATATTTTCCCTTGGATGACAAAAAAATGCCTATGTTAAAAAACTTAAGAACCAAATATTTTAAAAAATGGAAAAAGTTTGCACAATCAAAAGATTATCATTCTTTTAAAAAATATGACATAACCTTTATTAAAGACATTAAAATAGCTAAACTATTGAACTATTTTAGCTATTTATAAAATAGCTAAACTTTTGAACTATTTAAATAATTTACCTAAGCGGACGTTAACATCAAACAAATTCTTTTGGCAGACCCTTCCAAGTTTTTCTAGACGAAAAAATTCACGTCCTAAAAAACCTATGTCTTCTGTCACAAAAACTGAAATTACTGAAATGCTAAAAGACAAATTCTTTTTTAGCCATATTATTAACAATAATGTAGATCCCTCTAATGTAAATATTGAAAATTTTGATAGAATTATGTGTTTTCTTGATACAAACGATTTTTTATCAAGCTTGTGTAATGTCAAAAAGATTATTTCTGGGCCTGATATCATTCCCATGATATTTTTTAAAAATCTAAATCTTGAATTAATTGATCATATAGTTTTTCTTTTCAACTGATGCATTTCTCTTAATTTTTGTCCTGAACAGTGGTTGACTTCGTTTTTCGTTCCAATCTGTAAACCTAATAAATATCCTCTTTCATCAACTTCTTATAGACCCATCGCGATATCTTCTACATTATTGAAAATTTTTGAAAAAATTCTCTTAAAATTTTTGACATTTAACTTGAAAAACAAATTGTCCGACTATCAACATTATGCCATACCCAATCGTTCATGTATTACAAATCTCATTCAAACTAAATCTTTCGTTCCAATCTGTAAACCTAATAAAGATCCTCTTTCATCAACTTCTTATCGACCGATCGCGATATCTTCCGCATTAATGAAAATTTTTGAAAAAATTCTCTTCAAATTTTTGATATTTCACTTGAAAAACAAATTGTCCGACTGTCAACATTATGCCATACCCAATCGTTCATGTATTACAAATCTCATTCAAACTAAATCTTTCATTTTGCAACATCTGGATCTTAAGAAAGATATTTATGTCATTTACCTGGATATGTCTTCCGCGTTTGACTTGTTAAACCATGATATCTTGAAAGATAGATTATTAAACGATTATGGTATTAATACTTACTAAATCTTTCATTTTGCAACATCTGGAGCTTAAGAAAGATATTTATGTCGTTTACCTGGATATGTCTTCCGCGTTTGACTCGTTAAACCATGATATCTTGAAAGATAGATTATTAAACGATTATGGTATTAATACCATAACTTTGGAAAACTATTGGGAATTGGATCTATACCTATTTATCTAATAGAAACGCGATTATTAAATATGATCTAGGAGTCTCTCGAGTGTTTAGTATTCAAAGAGTCGTCCTTCAGGGATCTCCACTTAGTGCTCTTCTTTTTGTTATTTATCTAGATCCCATATTCGCTATTACTAATTCTCGACTCATTGCTTATGCGGATGATGTCAAATTACAAAACTCAAATCATTCCGTTTTGTTATCCGACTTGGATACTATTTATAGTTGGTTTATTTCTTACTTTGGGAATTGGATCTATACCTATTTATCTAATAGAAACGCGATTATTAAATATGATCTAGGAGTCTCTCAAGTGTTTAGTATTCAAAGAGGCGTCCTTCAGGGATCTCCATTTAGTGCTCTTCTTTTTGTTGTTTATCTAGATCCCATATTCACTATTACTAATTCTCGACTCATTGCTTATGCAGATGATGTCAAATTACTAAACTCAAATCATTCCGTTTTGTTATCCGACTTGGATACTATTTATAGTTGGTTTATTTCTAATGATTTACATTTAAACTCTTCTAAAACTGTGTGTGTTTTCTATTCAACAAGACACATTTCCCTTAGATATATATATTAATAATGTTAAGATTAACTTTACTAATGAAGTCCTTGATTTAGGAATAATATTTGACAACAGATTGACGTTTCGTCCCCATATTTTGACTATAGTAAAAAAATTGAAAATACGTCCAGGTATTGTTCTTAGAAATATGTATTATCTTAAATGTAATCGCATTAAACAAATTATATTTTTTAATTTTATACTTCCAATTATTGATTATGGCATTATCATTCATTTCTAATGATTTACATTTAAACTCTTCTAAAACTAAGTGTATTTTCTATTCAACAAGACACATTTCCCTTAGATCTATATATTAATAATGTTAAGATAAACTTTACTAATGAAGTCCTTGATTTAGGGATAATATCTGACAACAAATTGACGTTTCGTCCCCATATTTTGACTATAGTAAAAAAATCGAAAATACGTCTAGGTATTGTTCTTAGAAATATGTATTATCTTAAATCTAATCCCATTAAACAAATTATATTTTTTAATTTTATACTTCCAATTATTGATTATGGCATTATTATCTGGGCTTCTGCCGCTCCTAGTAATATAAAGTTAGTTAATAATATACTTGAAAAAGCTAAATCTTTATTATTTAAACAAATTCCTGTTTGTCCTGTCTAACAACTGTACACATATTACGTTAAATGGTCGTGTACTATGTTTCGATTTAAAATATCTTGAATTATATTTAAATAATTTTGTTGATAATTTAGATTTAAACCAAATTCCTGTTTGTCCTTTGTCTAACAACTGTACAAATATTATTTTAAATGGTCGTGTACTATATTTCGATTTAAAATATCTTGAATTATATTTAAATAATTTTGTTGATAATTTAGATTTAATGTTGAAAGTTCCGATACTAAAAACTAGATCTTTACGCTTTCTTGATGTTAGTACTAAACGTCTAAACATTACTATACGGTCATTTCCGGGTAGAATAGTTTCCCAAAAGTTGGATTTGTTTGAGAATATTTTTTCTGCAAACAAACATCTTTATGCTAAACACACAAAACATTTTAAAAATTTTTCTAATACTTGTTTGTTAATGCTTTTTGTAAGTGATTCAATTTTTTGTATCGCTTTCGAACAATGTTTGTTTAACAATTTTTGGTCAAGATGTATATATAAATAAAATAAAAATAAAATTATTCTCATTGGTTTATTAGTTGTGCGATTTTGATATATGCCGGGGGTGGCCGAACCGTATCACTACCAGCCGCGTAGGAAAATCTCGAATACTCGAGAGCCACATTTTCTTTCTGGATCGATGAGAACAGCGTCAGTTTTTCGGGTAATTTTAATAATGATTTAAAAAATTGTTTATTTCGGATGCATTTATTTCGTATGGATGCGTACTAATATATATTTTTTATCTATGGTAAATAAATCTGTAATTTGCGCTTCGTACTTAGCCTATTAGTGACTTTCGTGGTACGGAGCCACATCGTGTGGCTGGCCATCCGCAGTTTGGCCACCCCCGATATGGCGAGAATTTATTAACCGCGCTAATCGAGGGATGTCTGTACCGTAATTCTTTATAAAAGAGCCAGTCGTCCCGTTAATCCCGTTAGCAAATACTACGTTTATCCACATCGAATAAAAATTTAACAGTGTAAGGTAAAACATCTATTTCCTAGTTAACGTCGGTTTTTTGGTCAACGGATGACGCCACACTCCATTCTCGAAGAATACTATGTGGCGGGGCGAAACATTAGCCGGACGGACCCCGTGATAAATATTTTCCAGACTCGACCCGGGTCCTTCCTCCAGAGTGGAAAGCCGAAGCGTTTCCACGCGCCCAAAGTTAACGCCGGTTGACAGAACGGGAGTTTGTTATATTTGGTCCTGTTGGAAATTCGCTGCTAACGAATTCCGTCTACTTACCTGTTTTGTACGGAGCCGTCATTTTTATGGTTCACCGAGCTGTTAATTACATATTTGAAAATTAATTTCTTCGAATTCGATCCTACAAAAGTAATCATTTAATGTTTCTTTTAACCGCAAAGTTTAAACAGCGAAGATAAAGTAACGTGTTCGAAGAATTCTATCTATATATTAACAAGAAAATATACTTCCGAAAACATTAATCCGAAGGAACTTCGCCATCGGAATTTTCCGAGGCAGAACTAATACAGTGAATTTAGCGAAATTAACCACGTTCTAGAGCAGTGACGGCCCGTGGTCCGTGCACGAGTGTAAGATTAAATTTTCACCACAAAAATATTAATTTTCGTAAACAAGTAACATAATTATTTAATTCCGTTTAGATTTTGTACGCTAGTAGGCTCGCCCCTTTAAAAAATCTGGAGTGCGCCCCACTCGACTTTCCGATATTTTTGAATATATAACCTATTGGGACCATGGATTTTGAGGCAATGGTAGTGGCCATGAAAATTCCTTGAAAACGCAACGTTGGTTTTCGGCACCGTGGCAGTATTTTCCTCTACTACGAATACCTGGTATATCGGAAAGCAAAAACCTTTCTTACACGCGGCCCGCTACAGACCTCGCAAAGTCCGTGTGGTCCGCGGTCGGAAAAGTTGGCCCACCACTGATCTAGAGGAGGAAAAGTGTCTACCTCTAGGGGACTCGAACCCGCCACCCACCCGGGTTTAGGAGATCGACGCCTTATCCATTAGGCTACGCTCGTTTCTTCCAGTGCGTAGTAAAGCTGTCAGATTTGTTTAAACCAAATGCTACCATCAAATATTTTGCTGAATTTTCCATTCTAATAGCCGTTCGCAGTTGGTGTAACTGAAAATCGATCATCACGAAATACGGAACTCGGAGATGATTATTAATTACTGTCGTGATCCCGAATTTAGGATCTGAACTAGAGAAATTAACTAGGACGAACCGTATACAATTAACTATTTATTACTATCATTACTAAATTACATATTTACAATTACATATTTTGTTATTAATTATGCATCGGGTCGATGACACAACACGTGTTGAGTAAAGTTCGATATTGTTCAATCGCAGTCCAGTAAGAAAATTCAATGCTGCTCGGTCGTCGTCCAGCCAAAAAGTGAAGTAGATAGGTTCAAAGATAGTATAATATAAAGATGTCTCACTCCCTATACCTACAATGGAAATCTTTTTTCCACTTGTGCCCTCTGGTGGTGAATAAGGAATGAATTGCAAACAAGCCTCATTATTTAAATTAGGGGTCAACTATATTGATATACACAGATTAGGTTACACAGATATCCGACTCTCGAAATTAAAGTCACTCTATGCTCCTATAGAGAAGTATGGACACACTTTTCCCTAGACTTTGCCGACAATGGAAGCCTTTCATTGGTTAGCTCCGTGTCACGTGGGTTCCAGACGCCATGTTCGAGACATTGTCGAAGAGCTAAGCTTGGAGCTAAACTGAATTTGGCTACATGTGGCGGCAGATAATAATTTACAGTTATCTCAATATTGTTATCTAAATCATTTCTTAATTCGAAAATGTCTGGTGGTGCAGCTTTTGGTTGTAGTAATAGAAATGGTTCGTTTTTTATATTTCCGAGCGAAAACTTTCCAACACGCCACGACATTGGCCAACATTAATTCAGGGGTTCCCAAAGT
>AYEL01087120.1:0-59955 GCA_000484575.1 Olivierus martensii
CATTTTTACGAATACGACATCGTTCTACAGCCCTCGCGAAACATTTTTACGAATACGACATCGATATACATTGGGATCAAGCACGCATAGTTCGACACTTAGATAAAGCGGAAGATATCAAAGTCGCTGAGGCTCTCATCATTGCTACCTATAAGAAAAAAGCTTATGTTATCAATGACAACCTCCCTACCACCGTACCAGCACAATGGTTCCTATAATACTAATTTAATTCCATCCTTTGTAACTGGGCCTACTGTTATTTATATTTTTATTTTTTATGTATTATTATTCTTAATATTTTTAAAAACTTGTTAAGTTTATTTTATTTTTAATGTTTATTTAATTAATGTTTTATTTTAACATTCTAACAAATAATAATCTTAATATTTTAAAAACTTGTTAAGTTTATTTTATTTTTAATGTTTATTTAATTAATGTTTTATTTTAACATTCTAACATTTCTATATTTAAACTTTAAATTTGTTCTATTTTGGCATTCTTGTGTTCGACAATCTCTTTATGTAAAGTATAGCTGATGAGGACTTAATAAAGTCGAAAGCGCTTCTAAAGTTATGTGTATATTTTTTCCACTTTAAATCAGTGCTAGATTGAACAGTATTTTAATTTAGTTAAGTGGAAAGCTTACTTTTTTAATGGCACTACATTCTTGGATTTTCAGATTTTCGAGGTCGTTTCTTTCCTGGTATTCGAAGGAGACCGTTTGTTTCACGCCATTCCCTTTACGCAGAGTAGATTGAATATGGAGATACTCCAGTAAAGCTTGAAACTTTCGAAACAACTTCCTCAACTGTTAACAATGGGTTGTCTTCTCTAATACACGAGTAAACATTCAAGATAACTTGCTTTGTTTGACTTTTAATCGTTTGCTCTTTTCAACTAGTTTTAAAATAACATTTGGGTGAATTTCCACACACAGACTTCAACACGTTCAAAGCGCTATCCTCCATGATTAGAAGTGCTATCTGAAAGATAGTTCAAACTCTATTTTCTCGTAATATATCCGGATTAAATCAAAATAATTCAAATCTGAAGATAGTTAACAGAAAACAATTTGTTTCATTTTTCTTTCGTACGATTTGCTGTTCCAAGGCGAAAAAATCACGCTGGACTATTTTGTCGGTGGAAGCACACACATCTGTGAATGGAGTATGTCAGCTTTGTTCTTTATCGTGAACGGACTATAGTATGTAAAAAAAATTTCATTTTCATTATGCAAATTTTTGTGCTTATGCCAGATAGATATTAAATAATGACCGTTTTTGAAAACAACCACATTCAGATTAAAATTTTTGGTTAAAATATTTCAATTTTAGAGACATTTCAAATGTACTTTTAAGATAAAATAGAATATCAACTTTTTCTGATTTGAATTATTCTACCAATGGTACTTTCAAAAAATATTTCTCAAATTATATAATAAGAAAATTGTTCTTGATGAAGTGTAGTTACTGTTTATGAGAACAAAAGCCATATCTTGAAAAATGAACTTTTAATGTCAGAAATAACAAGCAGATATTATTTTTAACATTTGGTATCATTTGTGATCAGTTTTCACATCGACATCAAGTAATAGTGAATACAAAATGTATTGGTAGCAAGTGATACCAACGAGAAATTGATAAGATTTTCAAATAATTTAGTTATAAATAGATCATGAGAACTGGCTTCTTATTTTGAAGTTCTTGAAAATTTTGCTTTTGGATGTCTAGATTTAAAAAAACTTGTTTTATAGGAATTTATACATATAGTCCATCCAGTATAGTTGAATCTTTTGGCAAAAATTAATTTTAGGGATTATGTTTATGGGTAAGTATTCTTATGTATACTGTTTAAAAAATTTTTATTTGTTTGACAGCAATAGAATTCACTTTTAGCAGAAATTTTTAAGTAGCTGAACATTTCTAAAATCTTCATTTGGTTTTACTCGATTAAAATTGTTGGGCAGACAATAGATAACATAGTATATTTCATATAAATCATTACTTATTATATTCATAGTTGTTAATTTGCATTTTAATTGATCTGTTAAATTTGAATATTAAGAATCCTTTTATATTTTCAAAAATTTTTGCTTTTAGAGTCATCGAAAGTTTTCAGCACCACGTCATGGCTCTATGGGTTTTGTACCTAAAAAAAGAAGCAAACGACATAGGGGAAAAGTTAAAGCATTTCCAAAAGATGATCCTTCCAAGCCTGTTCATCTGACTGCTTTTATTGGATATAAAGCTGGCATGACACACATTGTTCGTGATGTGGATAAACCTGGTTCAAGTAAGTATGATTTATAAATTATTTTTTGAAGTTACTTCTGTGATTATTCCAGAAGATATGCATAACATATAAAAAACTGAACTAATTCTAAATGGAAAATTTAAATCTAACATGAGCACAGGATTATTTCTTTGCATTAATTTATGTATAGTACATATTCAGTTATCTGAATGCAGATTAACTGTGCATGATTGCAATTTTATTATTTTCTTTTGATCTGTTTGTTTCATAAAATGAAGCACTTATAAATATATACAATTAGTAAATATGCTTATTAAAAATGACAGGTAAAATTTAAAAAAATTAGATTGTGATTGATGCAACTCATTATTTTGGAATTGAGAATAAAACAATTACACATATTCAAATATACTATGAAGTGAAATATAGTATATAAAATATTTCATTATTATAATTGAAGTAATTAGATATACATCAAATTTATAAAAATTTATTGAAATGGCATTAAGTTTTAGAAATTATTCCAGAATTTCAGGATATACAGCATTTTTTGAGGGAATAATGAACAAGCCAAACTTCCCCTGGTGGATAAAGTTTTAAGTTGTATTTTTTAGAATAATTATTTTATGGGAGCGCTAGTTTCGGCCTAGTCCGGTAAGGTTCCATAGTAATGAATACTTAAGCTTCCCGAAATGGAATTTCCGCCATGTCACCGTGGTCTAACTGGTTAAGGCGCTGGGGCGTTGACCCAGAGATCCCGGTTCGATTCCGGTGCGGTGCGAAAATTTTATTTCGGGAAAATAAATTTATAAAATTATAGTTTAATCATTAATTACTAGATGGCGCCACCCTAGTACGTAATTATAAAATTATTTAATCATTAATTCAATAGATGGTGGCACCGTAGCTGTAATTCAAAAAATAATTATTAATCTAAAAATATAACTTAAAACTTTATCCGCCAGGGGAAGTTTGGCTTGTTCGTTATTATTTTGCAAAATGGTTTATCCCCTGTACGTTAGTTGTTTATAATTGAGTATTATCAAAACTATACACCAACAGATTAAATAACATTCTCAAAACACATCTGAATGGAAAAAAAACAGTGAAAGCCATCAACACATTTGCCATACCTATACTAACTTACTCCTTTGGAGTGATACAGTGGACACAGACAGAACTTGAATCATTCCAAAGAAAAACACAAACAACACTTACAAAATACTAATACCATCACCCAAAATCTGCCATAGAAAGAAGTACTTGCCCATGCACGGAAGGTGGACGTGGTCTCATTGACATCCAACATTTGCATGACAGACAGATAATCTGAGAGTTCTTCCATAAAAAAACATCATACATCACAAAGATATTGTCTTGGCAGATAGAAACATAACACCACTAAATCTTCAGAACAACACTCTAATTATTCTTCATTATTAATTTGTAAAATAGTTTATCCCCTGTACGTTAGTTGCTTATAATTGAGTATTTTTTGAGGGATTCAAATATAGTATTACATGAGCATATTTTTGCTCATTTAAATTCAAGTCAAATTTGACAAATTTTATTTAATCAATAAATTTCAACTATTTGGTGGTGATAAACAATATTAACCCAATTTCTTAATTTTATAATCCCAATGGTAGTTTTTTTAGGTAAAGTCAACACTTTCTTCTAATAGCTTAAGTCATATGCTTAACTTTTTCAAAATTACAATATTTAAATTTCAAAAGAAAATTATCTGTAACAAATGACAAAGTATTTTAAAATTTGATGTGCTTATTTTAGTATGTACATAATTTGTGCAAAAATCATTCATTTTATTGCAGTTTTAAATAATTTTAGCATTTTAGGCACTGCCATGTATGCTGTTAAGAAAAATAATCAATTTAATATTTTTTCTAATATAATTAGTGATTCACCATTGCATCAGTGACATATAAGGTACAAGAAAATGGTATTTGGCCATCCCTGAATTAAATAACTAATATTTTTTCCAAAAAATTGTAATATTAGAATAAGTTTTTGAAATGTCAATAGTATGAGTTCATTATAACTGAAATTATTAGCATCAAAATATATGTGGATCAGGATGGATATGTTCACTATAATCCAAAGTCGACAATACACATTTGATTCTGGATGTTACTATAATATTCTGATATTGTAATGTTTAAAATTTTTGTTTTTTAAATTTTCTATAATTTGAAAATGAAATTGCATATTCAGATATATGAAACTTTGTAACTTAAAATCCTATACTATTTGTAAATTGTTTTTTTTTTTAGTTCCATGTGATTTTCATATGAGTAGGAATTACTGAAGTGAAATTATATACAGATAAACCCTGACTGACTGACAGATCCGTATTTACAAAGGCTAATTTTAGTTAAGGACTGGGTTGAACCTGGCCTGAAAAAACTGGAGGAATGGGATTGTAAATTGAATCTGTATCCTCCAGGATAGTAAGCAACTGCTTTACCATATATTCTTTAATATAACTATTTTTAATGTTAAGTCTTTGTGATCTACTAATATTCTATACCAGTGTTTTCAAACTATGGGTTCCAGTCCACTAATGGGTCACAACCCAATTTTTGGTTTTTGAAGAATTTTTGGTTTTTCGTGAAAAGTTTTTGAAGTATGAAAATTTTATAATTACGTAGCTGTAGCTCATATCCATCAAAGCCAGATGGGTTGCATAAGTTTGTTGTCCAAAAATTGGGTTGTGGTTCTAAAAATTTGAAAGCGCTGTTCTATACTATATGCTCAAATATATGTAGATTCAATTTATATAGAATTTTGTGGAACCATCCACCTACATAAGTCAGGGACTGTCCATATTAGAGAAATATGAAAAATAAATGATATATTATTATTTCACTTGAAAATAATTGTTATAGAAAATATTTGAGAGTAAAATTTTGTACATGGAAATAAGTATTGGAAAGCATACATTGTAGTGATAATTTTAATAAAAGATCAGAAGCAAAAGTATAAAATTTAATTGCATGGCATAAAACAGTTATGATAATACAGATCTCACATCTATTAATAAAATTTTTTATACATTTAAGATAAAAATACTTTGATAAACTTATATTAATCTATTTTCTGCAGAGGTGAATAAGAAAGAGGTAGTGGAGGCTGTAACAATTTTGGAAACTCCACCTATGATGATAGTTGGTGTTGTTGGATACATTGAAACTCCCAAAGGACTTAGAGCATTTAAAACTATTTGGGCTGAACATTTAAGTGAAGACTGTAAACGTCGTTTCTATAAAAATTGGTAATATTTTAAATATTAATTATTTCAATAATTGACAGACTTAACTATGCCAAGAATTGTTTCTAGAAATAACCAGAAAAAATTTTATTACTCTTATCTGTATTTAGAAATGAATGCATTTTCAAAAATGTTTTTTGCACTATTATGTGTGCCAACTATTTATAGAAACTAACTGCAGAATGCCTGCCACTTTTTAAGAGCAAAGTTGGATGATATCTCTTGGTCTTGCTAATGATTATTCCAACACTGATGTAAATAATTAGGGCAGTATATCTATATAATTTGAAATTAATTGGCTGTGTAACTTTATTTGACATATTTATGTAATATTTCAAACAAAATTCTTTTATTATGTACAGGTAACTCTCAATTTATGAAGCCTCAAATTAGTTTCAAATTTACGAAATTTGTACCTTTATAGATTTTTTTATTATTATACACAGGTTTACTTGAATTTCTACACATTTCTAGAAGTTTCTGTAAATAGAACAAAAGGGACCACCTAAGTGTGTGTTATTTTCCAATGAGAAGTGGGTGGAAACTTCCAGAAATTTTCTCAAATTACAAAGTTTTGGATTACAAACTAATGACAGGACCTAATCCTGGTATAAATCTAGGGTTATCTGTACAAAACATTTTGACAACTATATACCATTATTAGCAAACCTGTGCCATGCATTGCCCAGGGAATCTAAGGTTTTAAATGTAACAACAAATTAATTTAATTTTTCAACTTTCTATTTAGTAATATAAAATTAATTCATAGTTAACATCTAAACCAATACAAAATACAATGGACTATGATTCTTGTTCCTCAACTGCTTCATTTTTCCATGATTGACTATGGATCAGTCTATCACCAATCAGTAATATCTCTCTCTTGAGAAGAATTCCATTTCCTTATTTCATTTTGCTATGCTCTTGTAGATTCCCCATGATGTCATCTGTGACATCTTGTGTATCTTCGTCAACTACTCTTGTTATGAATAAAACCTGTGTTTTGCTAGGGATGAATTTTTTCTATCTCTAATAATTGTAAATAATATAAATAAAATATATGAATAGCAACAATATATAATCCCTGTGATGGATGAAGCAAAGTCAAATTTAGGTCATTGACGTGATTCTCCTCTTATGATTATTTTTCAATTTGTCTTTTGTTTTGCATAAATTAGGTTTAAGTTGAGAAGTTTTTGTTATTAGATTCATAAAAATCAAAAGGATTTATTTCATGTAGCTTGATACCCATGCATTGCTATAGTATTTAACTATTTTTAATACATTTTGACTTCAATAAACTTTCCTTTTGATTGCAGTTAACAATCTAAGAATTAAGAAAGGATTATTTTTCAAGTTTATTTTTTGGCATGTATAAATGTTATGACTTAATTATGCCTGTATGCCATTGATATGTTTAGATGTCAAAACAAAAATGATAAACATTAAAAAAGGGTTAAAAAATTTAATCCTGATTTTATTAATTCGGCTATTGCAATTCGGTTTTTCTTGTTGATTTATCCACTTTGCTAGTGGTTCTAAATTTTTCAGTTGCCAAAATATTTAAATTACATGTAAACAAACTTTGTTTATAATTGAACTGTTCAATAGAATTTGAATTTTTTTTATCCCATCTTGATTTTTTAGTCTAATATATCAGTTATTCTAATTTTTGGATGAGATAAATGCTATTTTTGAAATTTTAACTAAGATTTTTTTTTAATGAGATATAAAATGCTGAAATTTGAAGAAATATTGTAGATAATAGGAAAGTATTGTTTAATTATGCTAAAATAAACTAAAATATATCTTAATTTTTCATTTTTTTGTTTCAATTTTATTGAAATTTAGTAGAAAATCATGAAAAACAAAATGTAAATATTCTGTGGCCATTTAAATTTTTGCATGTTATTTTTTTATTGCTTTATAGCAGCCATTTGCTTTCTGAGAAATTGCAGCCAAGCTTTACTTTGTTACATGTGTGGTATTGGGTGCACAGCTGCTGAGAGGGAGCAACATCTGAGACTTTCATCATGAGCCCAGTATTGAAAAGGGATGTGACCTGACCTGTCACATAATGTGTCTGATAGTTCGCAGGCCACTGCCAGTGCACACTGTGTATCATCCAAAACAGTTGTGCCAAAATCATTGCTGGCCAAAATAAACTATTTTATATATAACAGTATTTTTATAGACGAAGGTTTTGTGGTTGTAAAGTGTGCAGTTATATAGTATAGGCTGTGTGTGGTATGTAATGTTTTGAGATCTGCCAAGCTTTGATATGACCTCTAGCAGATTTTTTTGGAACTATTCAAATGGTGAATCTTTTCAATACACGATGAACAAGCTTCAAGGTTAATATGTGCGAGAATTCTGGTAAACATACGGGAATTTTGGCTATATGTATGAGGTACGAGCATACGTCTATCACGTACCCGAGATTTATGATAATTTTCAGAATTCTTTTCTTTAAAAATCAAAAATTTTTCTTACTAAAAAGTAGTCTATCAGTTTGTATACCTAGTTTTTCCCTTCGTTTCTAATCAATGAGAAATGAGTATAATTCCATTCAAGTAAAGAAGACTGGTGGATATATTCTATTTAAGCTATGTTAAGGGTAATAAATAGTAAGAAAAGTTAAAATACTTTAACTTGTAGCGCTAACCATTTCAAACAATTAACAGCTAATTGTGGAGTGTCTCTTTCACAATTGAATGGCTTGCAGTGTTTTTAAATAAATGCAGTCTAGAAAAACTTTACAAAATTTACATTACAGTATTTTAAGGTTTTCAATTTTTCAAATTTATCAATGTAATATAAGTATATTTATGACACTATTGTAACAAGTAATTTTGTAATAGAATAATGTAAATGTAATACTGTATAAGTTTTCAATAAAACTCAAATTACATTCATTATACAGGTACACTTAACGACCTACCTGTTTAATGACTGCTCAAACTTACGTCCAAGCTTAAGACTATTTTTTAATGGAATATTTGGTTTTTGCTCATACACATCGCTTACGACTTTTGTTTGTAATTTCCCCTTACTCGTAGTTCCAAAAAACTGAAGAAAAATGCTGTACTTTGTGCATAATTAAGATATAAATTTTTAATTTGAAATTTGTTTCCAATATTTTAAATATAGGATAAGTTTTTCGCTTACCGACCAGTTCGTTCTACAACTGAGTCGTGAGAATGAAACCCAGTTGTTAAGTGAGGAGTACCCGTACAAGTATGTCTTAAAAATATAAAAACATCAAGAAAAATGTTGAATTTCTGATGGCACGATTAATGATTTCTTGGAAAATCAATCAAGTTTTATCATTTTAATTAAAATTAATAATTTTAATAATGAAAATAACGATAGCAGTAATATATCCGAAGCTGAAGAATTAGATTCAGCTGAAATCAGCGTTGAAGGAATTAATTTATTATTTGATTCCGAATAATATTCAAGTTAATGAAAAATTAACATAGTAAAACCAAAAAATAATAAAATATTTATTACTTGGTACATGAATGTTTCTAAATTCAAGTTAAAGTTTATCATGTTTACCACATTTCCTTCTCTAACCAACCCAAGCCTCAGTATGTTTTAATTAATGATAAGTATGAGAATGGCTTTAAAAATACACAAAAATACAAAAATTTTTCAGAATTTCGTACGAAATTATTGAACGTTAGATATAACAATGCTGCTGACAAGCTGTGTTGTGTTGTGTTGTTCACTGTTATCGTGGCCATTGCACTTGCACGTAGTGCCCTCTATAGTTCGTGGTGGATCTCAATTGAATTTTGAAAAGTGGGGCCTGCACCACAGACTTGTTATGGGCCTGAAAATTTCTCTTGGCAGCCCTGTTGGGTTGGTTGTTACAATAAACCATCTCAATCAAGGTCCAATAAGAGCAACATAAAGAATATTACAATTGTTTGTGTATGAGATGAGATCGTCTTCATATATATATAAAGATTTTTTTATATACAGTTAATTCTTGTTATTCACAGATTCTGTATTCGCAAAAATTTATTTGTAACCACAAAATTGATTTTCGTGGAGCTTTCCCACTTATTGGACTTATGGACTCCTCCTGAGTGGCAAAAATATTGTTATCAATGTAAACTCTCTCTCTCTAATAAAGTTTTTTGTTACTAGATGTGTAGTCTATGTTGTTTTGCCGGAAAAGTCTCATTGCCTAGCCTTCCTCATTCCACAGACCGCAGGTAGGTTTTTTAAAAGCCTGTTCAAATTGTCTGCAGGTTCCACAGAAGAATATGACCCTATGCTTGAACACAGTCTGAAATTTAGGTGCCTAAGTTCCTGTGCATTTGTTCCTTATGCCAAGATTTTAGATCTGAGGCAAAAAGCTACGCAGACAAGGCTATGCAGTTTACCAACTCAGTTCAGAAAGACAATGTGTCAGTTGCCACATCAAACATCCTGCAACATGAAACAACTACCCATCAAAAATAAGATTTTATTTACTACATAGTGTTTTAAAAAATTAAATAAAGATTACTGTAATTATAATACTGTATATAGTACTGTATACATATTAAATAAGATGTCCTTAAACAGAAAAACAAACAAAGCAAGGATGAAAATGTTGGGAAGAAAGGTTTGCAGGAACCTAACTCTATATTTCCCACAGGCACAATGGTTCAGTATTCGCTAATTCAGCATTTGCGAAGAATTTACAAAACAACTACCGTGAATAACGAGAATCAACTGTAAATTAAATTTATAAAAAGTACTAAAAATTGTGTAAACTATGTAAGAACATGTTAATAAATATGAGATATTAATGAAAGCAACCATATTTCATTGAATTTATATAATTTTTTAATAATTAGCATAACACAATTTCAATAATTTATGTAACTTGTTTTTTATAGATAAATTATGAAAATTTTGGCCAAATTTCCTATCCATAGCTTTTGTTCAGATGAGATATGGCTATCGAAAAATATCCACCATTTCATTGGATGTATATGATTTTACATAAAAATGTCTTTTGTGATCTAATATCAGAACAAAGAATTTTGAAAAAATAAAATTCCAGAAAAGCTTACATTGTTAGAAACAGGGCTGGGGTGTCTGTGTCAGCATTTTTAGATGTTGGCAATAACTTTCTCATTGCTCATAATTTGTTTTAAATTAAAAAATGTATTAAATAATTATTTTCTTTTTTTGGTGAATAAATAATTTTTTCAGTAATAAATATTAAATATGTTCTAAAAAATCATTTGTGCATGTTTACTATCAGAGGAGTCTGTGTCGGCACATTTTCCTGCTGACACCCAGCCCTGGTTAGAAACACACTATAAATTTCAAAAAGTTATTTAAAAATTTTATTTTAATAAATTATTTTATTCAACAAAAAATTTTGTTGAAAATTAAGCGAGTTATCATACTTGTAATTTTTTACATATTGAGCTTAATTTTAATTACTGGCTGGCATGCTGCTATAGGAGGAAATTGTGTGTTGCACTCAATGCAGAATTTTGATTTTAATCTGTTAAGTTTTTAAATACAGAAAATTCTGAATAAAATTTAATATAGCATTTTTATAAATGAAAGTTATAATAAATATAGTAATTTTAGGTTTAATAAAATTTATTTATGAATGGTTACATATGAAATACAAAATAAAGGGAAAATATTGATCTGATAAAACAAGTTGAAATAAATATATTAAATTTAAAAATCAGTGAAATTTGGTATTGTGTCAATTTTTTAAATGATAGTTTTTAATATACAGTATATATATTTGCTTTTTAGGTATAGATCAAAAAAGAAGGCTTTTACAAAGTATTGTAAAAAATGGCAGGATGAATTGGGGAAAAAAGAGATAGAAAAGGATTTCAAAAAAATGAAAAAATATTGCAAAGTTATTAGAGTAATTGCACATACTCAGGTAAATACTTTATAATAATTTTTCTCTAATATACATTATTTAAATTTTATAATTGTTCTGTTGATAATTTAATTTCTGCTGATTATAAACTATCATAGCAGTTGCTTTTTGCAATAGTTTATTGTGATATTGTAAATTTATATCTGACTAAAATTTTATATTCTGCAGTAAAATATATTCTCAGTAGCTTGCTGGCTACTTTTGTTTATTACGCATTAGTGGTATCTCATTTCACATATTTTTAAATCAATATTTTCATTTATATTGCAGCAAGTAACTAATAAATATGCAAAACTTGCCAGTGTCAAATTGAAATAAAATTCAATAGTCAGTAATCTATCATATGTTTTCAGTAAATTGATATGAAGTAACTGATTTTTAAACTGATTTTCAAATATTTTGCTAGTTTATTTAAATTATAAGTCCACATTATAAAATTTAATATAGAATTTTTTTACTAATATTAATTTTTTTTAACTTTTTGCTAACTCTTAATATTTTTTAGTTTTTATTACCTGGATGTATTATTAGATTGCCAATTTAAACTATTTTTGTATTCTTTAATAAATGGTAACTCATTATAAATACTACTATAGAATTGTTGGAATTCTGTCAAATGATTTTTTTTATTTCTCAGTGTTTTGATTTTCATTTGATCATTATTGCAAAATCAAATAATCAGTAGAGTATGAAAAATTGGATAGTTTTACCCAATATATTCTAATATAAGTCAACTACAACTATCTACAAACAAATATTTGAAGCCAAATTAATTCCTAGTGTGATAATTTAGAATTAAACTGTGATTTTAATAATTTTTAAATCAGGGTTAATATACCACCATCTGTTGAGTTAATTTAAAATTTAGATTAAAGTGATTCCTTGTAGTAATTAATAATTAAACTATAATTTTTAATTTCAGGAAAATAATTAAAATTTATAGTTATTTACTAGATGGTGGCACCATAGCCATGATTTAAAAATAATAAAATTAGTCTAATTCTAAATTATCACACTAGGAGTCTATTTGGCTTTGGATATTTTGGTTTATACTTTTGTCTGATTTTTCACAATATAGTACAAGTAGTACTGAATTCAGGGATTTAAGTTTTTTTTTTCAAATATGAAGTATCAAAAAAATCATATTTTCATAAAAGGGTATTTAAACCCACATACATAGCTATACAATACAGTATAATTTGCTTTTGTAACAAACTGCCATTGGCTTCAAAATCGGAAAGTTCAAAATAGTGGTTGAGAAACAGAAGTAACAGGTCCTTTGGTTTTATTGGCCTATTATGCAAATAACTTCTATTCCAAAATTGCCTAAGATAGCAGTTGATTTTCATTAAAACTCATCTACTTATCTGTCAATAATAATGAAGAATAAAAATCTTTATCATTAATATATTATGACAAAAATAATTTATTATTACAACTTTCTTGATTTTAAAGATTATAATTTTATTTAGATAAATCATTGTTTAATATTTTATTATGGTCAGATTTCCTTGTTGAGAATGGAACTCTTAAGTTTTAAACAACATTGTCTATAGGAATGTGCTTCTTGGTTTGTGAGTTTTTACTTAATGAGCTCATTCCAGGAATGAACTAGCTTATAAAGGTGGGAATGCCCTGCACTTTATAAAAATTTTGGATAAGTTAGAGATTGATAAAACATATAATGAAATAAAGTTTACATGTGAATAGAGAAAAACATAAGTTTTCATCATTCTACTGAACTCTAAATGTTAATAAATTCAAAAACATATAAATAAAATATTCAAATATTTTCGATAAAAGAAGTATAAATCATGTTTATGATGATTCTATGTTGTTGATATGTAATGAAATTATCAACTAGGGCGAACTGAAGCATGATTATACTTAAAATTTTAAATTATATATATAAAAAATATGCAGTTATAAAAGAAATTTTTCAGAATATAAACAGACATTATTTTAGTTTCATATACGCCTATTATATATTTTTATTTTCATGAAAAATTTTAGCTTGACTGAAATTATTAAAAATGCAAGTATTTTGTATATTTTCAATGGCAATTAAATTATAAAATAAAAATTGCAATATTTAAATAAGAAATTTTTATGA
This sequence comes from Olivierus martensii, assembly GCA_000484575.1. Taxonomy (NCBI): domain Eukaryota; kingdom Metazoa; phylum Arthropoda; class Arachnida; order Scorpiones; family Buthidae; genus Olivierus; species Olivierus martensii. Next base: position 13,576 of record AYEL01087120.1, read on the forward strand.
TTGGCTCAGCAACCATATACGAGAACAAAACAACTTCTCCAACTTAAATTTTTCAACAATTTTGCTTTAAGAATTTACTATATTTAACATTACCTATTAATTGCATAAGTGGATGAAATATTGATTGACTGAAAATAAGTAAAGATAATACTAAACTATAATTTTCAACTGCGTATAAAGCTTGTACACACGTCTGTACAAATACCAAACTGACTGATACACCAAACTCCGAGCCAAGATATAAATACATGGACCTAAGGAGATATGAAACAATATTGTTCCAAATGCAACAATATATATTATCCATTTTTCTTTAAAAAAGAAACACAGAAAACAAAGCTGAAAATCTTGAATACTTGCTATTATTTGTTGTTTAGAGAAGTAAGATAAATCCAAAATCTTGGTTGCCAAAATTAGGCAACATATACAGGTAGGCCTCGATTAGTGCGAATAATTGGTTCCACGAATTTAATACAGGTAGGCCTCGATTAGTGCGAATAATTGGTTCCACGAATTTCTATGTATATACAGGTAGGCCTCGATTAGTGCGAATAATTAGTTCCACGAATTTCTCCCACAGGTAGGCCTCGATTAGTGCAAATAATTGGTTCCACGAATTTCTCGGCTATTCGAATTTGCACTATTCAAAGTATTAACTCTATGTAAAATATGGTAATTGGTTATGTTTTGTGAGATTCCGGCCATTAGCTAACTTTACCATGAATAACCACAATAAACTTAACACTAACTGTTTAAGAAATATTTATTTTCATATTTTACATCATTGTTCATCATCTAAATTAATAACTTACCAGGAATTGCGTCTCATACCATCATCAAACCAACTGCCAAATCAAAACCAAAATAGCGAATCGAAATTGGAAGTTGAGCGGCGCTTTTCTGTCGCTCAATCACATCCATTTTTTGCTCTAGCGTGATCACTAACCTCTTCTTTTTTTCATTTCCTGTTTTATCGTTAGAAGTGTTCTTCCTTTTATCCATTTTGATACAGTACTTTAAAAAGAAAATTCTGTAGTATACTGTAGCAAAGCTAAATAATACTATACTGTAGTCAATAGAAAAGCTAAACAATAGTACAATAATGTAATAATAGTACAGTTAACTGCAAAAAGCCCATCTTTCTGATGTTTCACCCCTTCAAAGCTGTGTGACTGTTCTTGGACTGCTCCTTGTCCAGTTTTACTAACCCGAAAATTAATGGTAATTTGTTAATTGACATCATTAAAGGAGCTTTGTTAGTAAGACTGGTCTATGCTTACAACTTGCACCAATTGAATATTTGCTTGCACTAACTGAAAAATGGTATCAATTTTATAAGTCGCACTAATCGAAATCACATTATTCGAACTCGCACTAATCGAGGCCTAAATGTATATCATGGCACCATAGTATGCATATCCAGATATAGTTACAGAACTGATTACCAGAGTAAAGCAAGATATTTGTATATGTATATATATCGTTTTTTATTTATATTATCAGAGACATAGAAGTTTAAAATAAGGACAAAATCAAATAAAATAAAAAAATTCCTATAAAATTTTGATGTTTGCCATTGATTTGCTGTCACTAGTATAGAGAGAACCCATTATTAAATTCAATTAAAACTGAATAAATGAATGAAATTTTGTAATTTTTACAAGGAAGCATTATCATTATTTTACAAGATATTTTGTTCCTTTTGTCATTAACATTTCATGTAAAATGGTCTTTATATTTGATCCCAAATAATGTCATTACTACAATAAAATTAAATAAATTTAAATGAAATTTATTTTGGCTACTCTATTGTTAACTGAAAAATTTAATGAAATTATATGTTTGTTGCAAATAGCTGTTCCTTTTGAAAGTCTATGCAGGACATATCCACATTAGTTGTACAGAATATATCCACATTAGTTGTAATATGAGTATGGTGACCATTTTTTTGGAAAAAATAAAGGACAATTCAGAAATTGTTATCGATGATAAAGCAGGTTTCATTTATTTGTTTCAGTAAAACTGAAAAGTCTTATAACATTTATTATAAAATATAATAAACAATACAAATAATAAATATAGTCAAACCTTGGTTTACGAACGCCTCAGATCCTGAACAATTTGGTTTATGAACAAATTTTCCGAATACAAAGTATCTCGGATTGTGTCTCGAGGTATGAACATGCGACTGTCAACGTAAACATTTTCAATGATAATGCCAAATATCACTTTATAAACATTTTAAAATGTAGACAAAAACAAATCACACTGGACAACTTTTTAATGAGACAAAGGCCCAGTGAATCTGAAGTAGTTGAGTGGTAACAAGACAAAGAAAAAGAATATTCTTCCAAGCAATAACATATCATTTCCTCACAAATCTTCCACCTATGCTGTCAACTCTCCTCCATACAAGTACAGTAAAACTAAATTAAGTTTTCCTCTATATTTGATCTGCTTAATGTTATGTTTATCTTTTTTGTGTAGATTTAGTGGTTTCCATTGATTTTGTGTAAGAACTTGTTCACAAAGTACTGTTGCAAAAATTTAAATAAGTAATCATCTGGGGTCCAGGAATGGATTAATCCATTTTACATTAATTCCTATGGGGAAAATAGTTTTGGTTTGTGGATATTTTGGTTTACGAATAACCTTCAGGAATGAATTAAGTTCGTAAACTGAGATTTGACTGTAACACATTTTAAACAATCACATTATTACTTTAAAAAAATTAATTTTTTTACAAGACTGAACTTTTTAAGTTCATTGCTTGAAATTGGGTTGGTATTAAAAATTCATAAAACACTACATATATTAAAGTTGCATTTGGCATAAATATATGCTTCCAATATTTCAGCTTTTAATTGGGTTTCTTGGTGGTCAACCTATTATTCACTAGTGAAAATACCTGTTCAATGGGGACATTAGATCCAGGGAGACAGAAGCAAAATTCATCATTTTTAAAATATTTTTAAACAATGTTTAAAATATTTTTGAAATATTTAAAAATTTTAATTCATCTACATTGGCAGAACTCATTATTGTGTCACCATTCTTTAATCTTTTCACAGATGACAACATAAACATGACAGTCACAAAAAAGAAAGTCATGTTTTTGTGGGCCATCTGTTGTACACAGATATTCATTTCACAAAATAAAAGACTGTCTTCTTAAATAAAGGATATATGGTCATCATAAGTATGAGTGTTAAATACTGACAATGTTGCACTTTGGTGAGACATTTTCCTTGCAAATTCACTAAAGCATTTTGTTGATTTGGTTTGTTATGTGCAGGCTTTAAATATTACTAGGTTAGTTTTATAATTTTTCTTTTTAAATGGATTCCAAGGCCAAATTAATGCTGTACTAGAAAGTAATGAAAATTTTTATATACAAAGAGATTTTTTAATTTGGTATTTTTTGATAGATGAAATTAATGAGGAAACGCCAGAAGAAGGCGCACATAATGGAAATTCAGTTAAATGGTGGTACTATTGGTCAAAAATTAAAATGGGCACGAGAACATATGGAAAAACCAGTTCCAGTGCAGGAAATATTCGGACAAGATGAAATGATTGATTGTATTGGAGTTACCAAAGGAAAAGGATTCAAAGGTATTCATTATTTTGAATGAATCTTAATATTTTTAAATTCAGTTATCATAAATATTACAGATTTAATTTATAAATTATTGAATTAAATTCTTTTAATGTAAAGTTTACAATATTAAAATTTCAATGATATAAATTATATAAATTTTGTTTGCACAAAAATTCATGCTTATGATGATTCTAGTTTGTTGATCTAAAAATGAAATCAAACTAGGGCGGACTGAAGCATGAATTGACCAATGTTTAAATAAATTAATTTATTGGATAGCAATACAAGCATTTTCCAAGATTACATTAATCTACTAAGGTAGGTCAATTTCAATTTCCAGCTGCACCTACCGATCGGCAAGTTTTCGCAATTAAGCCTAATTAACATTCATACTTAGAAAAATTCATATTTTTTTTATTTTCTATTGAAAAATTTAGAAATTTTTTTTATTATTGATAGCATTAAATGCATAAAATATGCATTTTATGCTATCAATAATTAAAAAAAAATATTTTATGCATTTTATGAAATGCATAAAATGAGAGTTTTTTTTAATATTTATTTCAATGTAAACGTTCTAAAAAAACTTCATACATTTATGTAGATTGCATTATTCATCCTACCTGAGATCATGTGATCTCAGCTGAAAGCTATAGAGGTTACTCACCATTGGAATTTCTCTCATATTAAGATTGCATAGGCATTTCAACTATTATTGATTATGACACACTAAAACAATAGTATGGTTAACAAAGAGTAGATAAAGAAGCATCAAAAATATATACATTACTGTATACATAATGGAATGGTGACATGACTAAACACTGTCTTGATACTAGAAAAGAATGAAGCAACAATAACAAATCACTGTTATTTCTTTGTTTAATGTTTTTTTTATTCTGATCACATTGAGCCTTTATCCTATAGGCATGCTTTGATCATTCTGATTCATCTTTCATCTTGTGGTTTTTGAACAGAAAGTAATATATATTCAAATTTTATTGTTGCTGTATGAATATTATATTGGATTTCATAATTAGGTTTTCAGAATAGTTTCATAACATTGAAGTTTAGTGATCTAAAGGATCATTCCTTTAACCCTTTCCGCTCCTGAGTCAAGACGTACTTGACAGGCCGATGACCTGCTACATATTGAAGTTTAGTGATCTAAAGGATCATTCCTTTAATCCATATTAACAGATTCATTCTTACTGTATTTGATATTTAATCAATTAAAGTTCTCAAGAAAAAATAAATAAATATAAGTATTTTGTCTTATTGAAAACAGAAATATCTTAATACTGAAATGACATATATTCTAAGAAATAATTCATATTAACAGATTCATTCTTACTGTATTTGATATTTAATTAATTAAAGTTCTCAAGAAAAAATAAATATAAGTATTTCGTCTTATTGAAAACAGAAATATCTTAATACTGAAATGACATATATTCTAAGAAATAATTTTAAGAATTCCATATTTTACATTTTATAATACATTTATTTTGACATTGTTTCTTATTGAAGTTTTATTGGATATCGGTGATGAAATTCTTATATAAGAACTTCCTCTACAATCTTGAGATTTATTTCTTCTAAAATAATTGTGTTGTATTTCATAATTTTGAGAAATGACTTCATTAGTGTTTCAAAAAACACTCCAATAAGTATGTAGCTGCAGCATTGATTAAATTTTAAGTGTTTGTGTTAACTGAGTTATTTGGTAATTGACAGAATAATCATTTTAAACATATTATGTAGCTGCAGCATTGATTAAATTTAAAGTGTTTGTGTTAACTGAGTTATTTGGTAATTGACAGAATAATCATTTTAAACATATTTGCAGATTATTTGTCAAATCAAATTTTAGCTCCGTTTTATTAATAAAAAATTTCTGATATGTAGAAATAATCAAACTAATGTAATCTGGCAATAAACACATTAACATATGTAAAACAGTATGCCACTTTTAAAATACTTGTATGCAAATATGTTTATATTAAATCTGCATAAGTAATTAAAAGATAGAAAACATAAAAGTATATATCATTCAGGTTATAAGGAGTTTAAGTTATTTCATAAGTTACACAAAACATTTTTCAAATATTAAACATCTTGTAATTTTTATATTTTTAGGAGTTACAAGTCGTTGGCATACGAAAAAATTGCCAAGAAAAACTCACAAAGGTCTTAGAAAAGTTGCTTGTATTGGTGCCTGGCATCCAAGTAGAGTTCAGTTTACAGTAGCTAGAGCAGGTCAGAAAGGATATCACCACAGGACCGAGATCAACAAAAAAATATACCGAATTGGTCAAGGTATACATACAAAGGATGGAAAAATAGTTAAAAATAATGCATCAACAGATTATGATATGACTGAAAAGTCAATTACTCCAATGGTAAATATTATCTTATATGTTCTTAAAAATGACTTGCTTGATAGCTCTGAAATTATTTATTCTAAATAAATTAAAAATCTTTGTCATTATGACTCTGCTGACCATCACATGTCCGCACATCATCTTCGGGTTGGACTCTATACCACCCTCTGACTTACGAGGTTCAACTCGTTTTCATAGTTCCAATATAATATCAACTGTTGTTATCCAGTCAAAAAACCAGAAATCACTTCTATTATACAACACTAATACAAAATAACTTTTTATTAGTTTGAACTTCAAAAACTTATAGTAACTGAGATTAAGTATGTTGGTCTTCCCCTGCTCATAAAAAGTATCATTCATTAAATTTCTCAAGATTTCATCTAACGTTTGTTGACTTTGCTGATGCCACAACAGTTCTTTTTCCGTCCACCAACATCACTAAAACCACAATCCCAGGGAAGACAATTTGCTGCCCTCTACAAGGGTTTTTCAATACCACTTCATTTACATATAATACAAAAAATTACTAAACATTTTAAAGCGTAAATAATAATAATATTAATAATAATAATAGAAACATTCCATCAGAAAATAATAAAATTAATAAACATTTTTAGCAAATATGAAAAATTACAAAATACTTTTCCAGTCAAATTTACATAATTCTGAACAAGATAATACATCACTCCAAACAAAATAGTGGCCTTCATGACAGCACTCCAACTCTAAGTTTTTTTCACATCCTCCTCCATTCTTCATGAGTATGAAAATGTACAGATAGTCCTTATGATGGAGTTTAGTTTGAACTCTAAGGTCATAAGTCAGAATAGTTGGAAATATCCTAAATTTATCAGTTTTCTACTATTAATCTTTAGTAAGACACTGCATTATCATAAGAAACTTAACAAACACAAAAGGAGTAATTTTAGTGCATCAGATCATTGCAGATGGATTTGGATGCATATGAATTACATTGACCAATCACAAAATTTACTGATTACATTGTCATAAGTATGAATGGTTGAGTTGATGTCTTAAGTTCAGGAATACTTGTATATTTAAATATTTATAAAGAATTTCTAGCAATATGAATAACTTATAGATTAACATTAGACAATGAATTAATTTTAATAATATGCCAATTATAATTTTGATTTAGGTAAAACTTCGGTTGATTAAAAAAATTTAGACAATATTTACATAATTCTGAACAAAAATTTAAAATATTTCCAATTTATCACATTAACCAGACTGACTGCAATTTTCTTAAAAAGCTTCTTAACAGCTATAGATTGTTTTATATTTGAACTATTATAATTATAAGGCCAGATTTTTTTATAAGAATTTATAATGCAGAACAATTCTAAATTATTCTTAGCATTTCTCTGACCTGTAATTTTCAAATTAGGAACAATAATAATAAAAGTGCTTCAAAATATAAGTGTGTAACCTAAGACCCAATGTTTTATTGTGTTTGGAAGTTTTGGGGCCCCTGTTTCTTTGCAGAAAAACACTGCTGTGACCTATTTGGACATGCTAAAGTTTTATCTACTATCCTAGATGGAAGATTAACAGCTGTCTATCCATATGGAACATCTTTATAGTATCCTAATAGATATTTCAGCAGGATGGCACACTACTACATTGAATTGTTGTTGTTAGAATTTGTTGACATGCATTTTTTTGGGTGCTGGATTGGTCATGGTAGACTGATTCCATGACCTCTATATGCTCATCCAATATACTGCTTGATTTATTCTTGTGGGGATACATGAAGAGCATTATTAAGAACTTGTGACCTTTGAACTGAAGACCAGAATATTGTTGCAATAGAAATTTACACTGCAAACAATGAACACTTGGAGGGAAATTGATTTCCACTTTGAAATCTTACATACCTTAAAAGGTATACATGATTGCAAAGTCGCAAATTAGAACGAATGTCAATAACAATAATTATAAACTAAGCCTAACGGCTTTAACCACTCTGCAACCCAGAGTTCGGCCTGAGCTCAGGTCTTAAGCTAAGTTCTAACTTAAAAAATTAACTAAAACACAATCTAACAATAAATAACAAACTGGCACAAACGAAACCGGAATAGTCTAACACAATGGAACGTCTAACTGCCGAAACAAAATCGGAAATCGGAACTTGTAACTAAAAGTGCTGATTAAGTGTTAGAAGTAAAACGAACAAACGCCGAAACAAAATCGGAACTTGTAACTAAAAGTGCTGATTAAGTGTTAGAAGTAAAACGAACAAACGATGTTAGAACTTACACTAATAAATTGAAGAAAATTCTCAAACAAGTTAAATAACAAAAAAAAGATAAATTTATTAAACTCAAACACTTACAAAAAAAGTGTTACGGCTTTATTTAAACGAAATAAAGCACAATGAAATATACAATAAAACTTATTTAATCCAATCCAAATATCCAAAATCCACAAGGAACAAACCTTAAATAATACTAAATTCTACTACCTCCACTTCCAATACAACTTCAAATAATCGTCGATCTTTACAAGAACTCAAATGTCACTTGCCAATTTTACGTCTGGAAATTCAGCACCTCAATTGGCTGTTCGGATACGTCCTCTTTTATATTCGAGTGACGAACACTTCCGCACTCGCTCATTTACATACTTATACGTAGCAAGTTCAAAGTTATTAGTTTACAGAGTAATTCATTCATGTCATTATCTTTACAATTAATTTATATATCGAACAAAACATCGATATAGATCATTCTTATTTTCACATATCAGTTTCAGTGGTAAAATTTATGTAGATAAGATGACATCATTAACCGGGATAGCTCTTTCGGAGACGGTTCCGATTCCGTATCACGTGATTGCCAACGACGACGGAGAAGGTGGAAGTAAGTTACTTTTAAACTAAAATATAATACGTTAGCATATAGAAAAATAACGATAAATAATAGAGTGCATAATAAAATAAAACTAGGACAGGTAAACGATAAATAATATAGTGCATAATAAAATAAAAATAGGACAGGTCAGAGTCAACTTCCTCACATGATGAAGTTTAGAATTCTGCAGAGTATTGCTTCTGTAGTAATAAAACTTTTGAGTTAAATTTTCTTATTCTATAAGCAGTTTTATTTTGTTTCTAGTTTGAAAATTATAGACCAGGGGGTGATCAAGCTTCGTGTCATTAAGGTCGGCCACAAACTAGTCGATATCGCAGCATTCCGGTGGCATTCAATGTTGTACCAAAATCATACGTGCAACTTGTCATTGCATACTCATTGCAGCGACGACATCACCCAACGAAAAAGATGCAGAACGAGCAACTTTCCTAACATCAAACATGTTAGATATTTGGTGCGATGGGACATGCACAGTGAAATCCTTGGAAAGTTGAGCATGCGTATTTGGATATTGTTAGTTTGTCAGGTGAATCTACATTTATTAAATAAATTTGAGATTTTAAATCAAATTTCATTTTTACATTTAATGTTTACCCCTCTACCACCTTCTTTCTCAAGACATGCTCCCTATGTCTTGCACTCCTGCAACTTAGAAGTTTAGACAAAGTTTAAAAACCAATAACTTCGTTATTTTTTTTGCTTAAATCGAGAAAAAATAGTTAAAATATCAAATTTTATCATATTCTTCATATTTTTGTTGTATTAATGATGTAATTTGAATCAAAAATTTAAATAATACTATAATAAAATTTATATAGGAAGAAAAATTCACATTATCTAAAGATAAATGGCATTGTTTTAAATGCTAACAAATATTTGGGTGGAGAATAAAACAGCTATTCATTCTGCTAGAATTGAGAAATTCAATCACAATTGAGATTAAGAGAAAAAACAAACTTTTTTTTCTGTCATAACTTTATTCTTTTTTGAATAGTTCACTAATAATATATGTACAATACATAAAGATAAAATGAATATGCAATGCAACGGAAGCCAGCATTAGCGTGTCATCTCCTTACGTCGCCATTACTCGCTAGGTAAACAAACATTCAAGAAATGTTGATTGGTTGTAAAAAAATGTCATGAGTGACATCGATTTTGCATCAAAGTTTGCATCCAGCGACGTCTTATGAAATGGTCACGTGATTAGAGAAATTGCATCTGACGTCAGATCACAGTCAATGCCATTGATTAATTTGCAGCTAGCCTAAGAGCCATATAGAATAATCTCAAATACTTGAGTCAGTCATTTTCTTTTTGGGTCAATGAGAACCACATCACATTAGTTTTTCCAGGTAATCTTAACAATGGTTTCAAAATTATATATTATATCTTTCATATGCATTTATTTCATTTGGATTCATACTATTCTTTACAATAAATAATAAAAGATACAAAAGTTATAAATTTGAATTAGGAGACAAAGTTTATTTAAATGAAACGCAGATCAAACAAGGACTTAGCAAAAAACTAGCACCTCGCTGGTCAGGACCATTTAGAATCATAAAACAGTTAGGACCAGTTAATTTTGAAGTGCAGCACATAAAAACTAAAAAGAAAATTAATGTGCATGCAAACCGGTTAAAACCAGCCGTGTTAGGCGACGGAATTTACAAGAAATTCGTAGATGCTCCTGTAGAAACGGAAAGGAAACCAGAGAAGTTACATGATCAGCAACAAAATAAAACCAATGATGAAGCTGATGATCATTATCCGTTTAATCAGTGGGAAGAGTACTTTGTACCGTCGCCGAGTCAACTTCGTTCCTCGCCGACACACCCAGAAACACAAGCTAGACAAGAAGTGACACAGCCACAGGGAGAAATAGTTTATGGTCCGTCACTACCGCGATATTATCTTAGAAGCCAAGGAACAGGACCAGACTCCCCTTGGATACCACCTACACCTGTTAGACAAAGGCATAATCTTAATGAAATAGCTCAGGTAAATGAAATAGATTTAAATTTGCCAAATTATAGAAGAGAGACAAAAATTAGCTTTAGAAATACATATAATAATTTTATGAAACTGGCAATGTTCATTCTCTTCTTTATTTATTATTAAAAATTTAGAAAAAAAAGGGGGAAGTATATATAATAGATATTAAGTGAAAAATTTAAAATATGTAGTAAGTAAATTAGGTTTAAATTAAAGAACCAAAATAATAGTTGCAAAAGACTGTTAATAATACGATTGGACAAGCGCACAGATTTTTCCCCTTCCTCTTCCCTTTTTTTCTTTACTTTTTTTTGACTCTGTTGTTTCATTTCACCTCCTTCCTCCCCTGTAGGGACGGGGACAAGAATATCCCTACCGCGGCCCTCCTGTGGGTGGTAAGAATCCACCATATGGAGTGGACGTGCGGAGCAAACTACGTCCGTTACTTTCATTTTTCTGGTTTGCTCACCTTCGTCCTCCCTTCTCTCAGTTAATCTGTCCTGTTTATTAACTGAATATTGAGGACTTTTCGGAGATGGCGTGGGACCCGTTTCCGGAAGGAAGCACGTCTATTTTTTTTTCTATCCTTTAGTCTATCTTTTCCTATCCTTTAATTCTTACATATACACAACAATAATTTGCGAATTTATAAACATAAGAAAAACAATAGGCAGTTGAATAATCTTTGGTTTGAAGCCAGATGGAAGGAAGCACGTCTATTTTTTTTTCTATCCTTTATTCTATCTTTTCCTATCCTTTAATTCTTACATATACACAACAATAATTTACGAATTTATAAACATAAGAAAAACAATAGGCAGTTGAATAATCTTTGGTTTGAAGCCAGAGGTATTGTAGGTAACGTTATACAGAGTAGGTGTTACGGTACATTGCAGTACACTTCGAAAGGAAGGAAACGGATTTTGTGAAACCAAGCAGAGATCGTATCTCAGGGTGGATACACGCTGTCCAGATTGACAACGGTCCTGGATGGACATCGGCAGGCAGTCGACACCATTGCTTTAATTTCAAAACGTTGAATCGCGTATGGTGCGAGTTTTTTTTTCTGATTGTGCCGGTGCACGAAGACATCTTGAATTTGTAAATTCGTAATCGAGTACTTTATTAAATTCATTTTTGCTGGCTATCTTTGTAGAAAAGGGGAGACAGTAGTTGATAATCGTGTTGAGGACATTGGATCATAGAGTACACAGTTTTCTTTGCTGTAAGTGCATACATACATACATACATATAGAGGACATAGAGGCCGGAGCAGAACTATGCACAATAATCACATTTCATTTATTGTTAACTATTTAAATAATCGTATAATAATCACATTTATTATTATTATTATTATTATTGTTATTATTATAGGTATTTTATATTAACTAAACAAATATGTTCAATATATTATTATAAAAAGAGGACAGAGGCCGGAGCAGAACTATGCACAATAATCACATTTCATTTATTGTTAACTATTTAAATAATCGTATAATAATCACATTTATTATTATTATTATTATTATTGTTATTATTATAGGTATTTTATATTAACTAAACAAATATGTTCAATATATTATTATAAAATAGATTGTGTTAGCTTTTCGACTTTATTAGTTAAGTGTTGGTGAAATTTTTTTTCATTTGTCGTATCCTTAACGCTTTCTGCTAACTATGCTTATACAAAAAAAAAGAGGGGAAACAGAACTAGAACTTGGGAGAGGTTGTACATTCAGATACATATCGAGTTAAATTTTCCTATAGGTATGTTGGTCCTGTATAGATGCATACCTAGTCCCCAATTTCCCGCGCGTGCACCGGGAAGGATAAAGAGCTTCCCAAACCCAAAGTAGTAGCCACATTTAGCTTTCCCCCGCTTTTGAGGGCTTTCCAATTTCCCGCGCGTGCACCGGGAAGGATTAAGAGCTTCCCAAACCCAAAGTAGTAGCCACATTTAGCTTTCCCCCGCTTTTGAGGGCTTTCTTCTCTCTAGACCCGTAGATCGGATGAGCCTCCGCAGGGCTAGAGGCCAAAGAAGGTCTGATTATAATTTTGTTAAATGGTAGGTGAGGAAAACCAATTAGATATTAAATGCAATAATCTAAACTTGGAATGGACATACACATCTTTAAACTTTCCTAAGAGCTAGAGGCCAAAGGAGAAGGTCTGATTATAATTTTGTTTAATTGGTTTTCCTCACCTACCATTTGATATTAAATGCAATAATCTAAACTTGGAACGGACATACACATCTTTAAACTTTCCTAAATATATTGTATTATACCTAATTTTAAGTATTTCTGTTTCTGATCCTTTCCACCCTGGTGATAGGTGGAGATGTTTAAAATAGGTCGAAGTCCGGGAAGGACAGGTAGAGTGAAGGGTTACTGCCCTGAGGGAAAAGTGGCGACCCTTAAGTACTTATCATCCTGTCTGTCTGGATGAAGAGACCAACAAAAAAAAAACGAGAAAGGATCGCCCGATTAAAATTAAGATAAGAAATATTATAATAAAGTTTTGTGTTCTTAAAGAGGGAAACTGTTCCCGTAAATAATAATAAAGGATTTTAATTTTAAAATCATTTTAAGAGTACTGCGATAAGTAAAGATATTAAAGTATCGTCTCTCCTCTTTTCAGGAGGTGTTTTTCTCAAGAGACGGTCCGTTCCAAGCAATAGTGAATAGTTGTATTTTTTAGGTTATAAATAGACAATAAAGTAGCAAAACTGGATTTTTATCTTTTATTTTTCTTCCTGAATACCTTAAAAATGATATAATTTTGCAATATTGAGTTTTAGATTAAATATATAAAAGATTTTGTAAAACAAAGCTAATATATTTATATAAATTTTGTTGAGTATAATAATTTGGCCACCCACTGTAACAAAAATTAAAAATGCAATATATCGCATAAAAATTGGTAAATATAAAGAAATTAAGGTACCATCTAAGATTTCAAAACTTAATGCATTTTTTAAATAAAACTCTGGCTGAAAATCAGTGCAAAAATAATCTTCACTGAGAACTTGCCTAAATTCTGTTATGAATTTTCCTTTGATTTGCTTGCAAATCTAATAAATTGCACAAGTTCTCAATAGAGTTAAGATCTGATGATGATGAGTTTTTAGCTGTCTTCTCACATTGTAAAGTATCTACAACCTTATTATACTTGCTGAATGCTTAGGATCATTATCCTGTTGAAAACAAAGAATCTTCAATTCCTAATTTTGAGGACACTGAATATTTCTAAAGATAAAACATAGTTTTTTTTTAATTTTTTCATAGGAAGCATAGTTCTTTTTTTACTTATATATACAGTACAGTGGAGGCTAAATGTTCGTTAAAGGACATGGATTATAATAATCAAATTTTATCAAAACTTAAAATTTAAAAAAAGTAACTCTTATAAACATTTGTAAAGGCTTATTTTTCACATTAATTTTTTTAGAAGATTTTTAAGATACTTTATACTTAATATTAGTACAGCAACATGATAGGTGTAACTGAATCATTAATGTGCACCATTGAAATGTTTTTTTTCATTATAAAATAATGCATAAATTTATTATATAAATTTTATTGCTTATTTCCAATTTTATTATAATGTTGCAAAACTTCATTTGTATCCAATTCATCCAATGTTTTATATTTATCCATATTAATATGGATAAATATAAAACATAATTTATCCATATTTGCCATTTCAAAATTGTTTAAAAAAAATCACTTATTTTCATAAGAAAAATTGTTTAGCCATCATTTTTAAGGTAATGTTTTGGCATTGAAAGTTAATGATTGAACTTTAATTGGCAAATGCTGATATATTAGACGAATCCAGAAAAATTTTTGGTGCAGTAATTGGAAAGTTTTTAGACAATTGGCTTTTACTGAAAATAAATGCTGCATGCAGAAAATTTGCAATTATTATTATTATTACTTTTTTTAACGGAAAAATATGTGTGAAAAATGTACGATTAGAAAGATATATTCAGATAGTACTGTTTGAAGATTTTATATACACAGTATATATTTTTTGATAAAACAGAAAGTTTGTTTTTTCTTCTTACATAATTTTAAAAGATTTTCCATTCTGTAAAAATCCAATTATTCTATAACACATAATTTTGGCTAATTTACAATTAGAAAATAATTTTATAATTGAAGCATTGTTTTTAATTAAAATGTAATTGAACCGAACTTCTTTAGAGCAGCAGCAGCCTTTCTGCATCTGCCAGTGTGATTAGAAAATAACTAAACAATTTTATTTTTATTTAATAACTGTTGTTGCCCCCTTAAATTAAACATCAATTTTACAAATTAGTCAAAAAAGAAACACAAATCAATTGTATTAATATAAATCAAAAAGAATCCTTTAATTTTTCTTCAGTTTAATTCACATTTTTAACAACTAAGGTTTTGAAATATTATATATTTACTTTTTCTGTGACAATTTGACATCTATTTGTAAATTTTAGTATATAGAATAATCTCAATTTTACAAAAAAACTCAAAATTTACTAGTTTACACAGGAATAGCGTTGATTATCTTCTTTTAAGTTCTTCTCCACTAGAATCGCTAGTTGTATGCACGTGCATTGCTATCCTGCAAAAATTTGGTCAGAGCTTCGCTACTGTGTGTGTAGTACTGTGCTGAAAATCCAGCATAGTGATATAAAAAAAAAGTGTAAAGAAAAGCTTTTGCAGTTAAATTTGATGTTGACCCAAGCATAAATATATGAAAATGCCTAAGACTCGTTCCATCATTGCATTGTTACTTTAACAACAGTGTCACTGAGTGGAGTTAGGCTTAACAATGATTGGTGGAACAATTTCCCTAACAGTGATGTTAGTATGTAACATTGGTCTTAACAGTGATCGAGACCAATGTCAGAGTATTCAAACAGCAGCAAAACCTACTTTAGTCCGATATATCTGTTGAGTTATGCTAATAATAATAAAAACTACAAAAACAAAACAAATTTGAATATCTGAATTTACTAATAGTGAATTGTATTTGCTTTTCAAATTAATCACGTCACATGTATAATTATAATTTGGTAATCATTTTAAAATAACTTGTTAATAATACATGCATGAATATTATCTTCGTACTGGGCTTCTTAAAAATAGTACAGATCATACATTATATGAATTAATTTTTCAACAGAACTGCATTTTCCAAGATATACGGTTGTTTTTTGAGATAAATCTTTACTAATGAATCATATATTTTCATTTTGCAACAAATATTCAAGATATTTATAATAAATATAGCAATCTCACCTTTAGTAACAAACCATATATCTCGGAAAATTCACCATCTAACATTATTTTGAATTATCAGACTAACGATGTCATTTACTTTCAACACTAGCCATCTTGTCTTGTCACATGTTGCTATAGTGTCATTTCTTACGTATTTAATTTGACCAATAGGCATTTTACCAGGAACATGAATAACAATCGTAGTATCAGCTCTTGGCTGTCAGTAAACATTGCTAACAGAAATTGTGGTAGAACCATCTGTTGTTACTGATCGTTGTTGCACTGACAATGTCATTTACAGCCAGTAGTGTTATATGATGTTGGTGAAAGCGACCCTAAAAGTTATAAGTTCATCTATATTGTGGTTTTATACCGCAAAAAACAATACCTCGAAACATCAGACAATTCACATCAATGGATCACCTTTCCCCAATTAGTCCATCTGTAATTTCTTGACAAATCAATTTTTATTCAATACAACAAAATATTCCTCTTCAGTTATCTCGAAACACTCCATTTTCATCAAATATTTCTCATTTATTGTTTGAAAACATTAATTTAGTCATTAAAAATTAATTAAACCATATAGTTTAATATATAAAATAGTACATTAAACTAATATCAAACAACTTATAATAAAATTTTTCCTCTTCAGTTATCTCGAAACACTCCATTTTCATCAAATATTTCTCATTTATTGTTTGAAAACATTATGGTTTAATTAATTTTTAATGACTAAATTATAGTTTAATATATAAAATAGTACATTAAACTAATATCAAACAACTTATGATAAAATTATTATATATTCCATATTAATTATTATAAGGGATTTTATAGTGGTTAATAAAACAGTCATTCATGTACAGCTCCGGCCAAAATGTTTCACCTCACCGGATACGTTCGGCTTCCTTACAATACTCGGCTTCAACATGCATTAGTTTCCTCGGTAACGTAGGCACTAATGTGCTGGCGGAAGGATCGTCCATTATGTAGTTCGCTAGCAACGAGGGGTAGGGTTCTGATAGCGGCGAGAGAACTGTGACGTGTTTAAAATGAATATTAAAGTTTTCATAGAAAACGAATGGCGGACTAATATTATGGCTTTCGTAATAGATAATAAAAAACTATGTGCGATAGGTGGAAGTGATAATTTTTCCTGAAATACTAATCGAGATGCAGGGATGAGAATGACGTAGTCAAACGTCATCCTCATCTCTGCATCTCGATACTGAAGACAATGCCTCGTGCCATCACGAAAGAAATTAGAGATTTGGTAATCCACCATAGAGAAAATGGTGTTTCGGTGAATGAAATTGCTGAAATGTTGGACATCAGTAGGAGAACAGTTATTAGGATATGCAAATGTCCAGCAGAAAGAGGCACGTTGTCGCCATTTAAATCAACAGGCAGACCCAGAGTTTTTCTTTATGGTGGATCGATGTATAAATTTATATTGAAAAAGCATTTATTGCCAACTTGTTTCTATGTTATTATTTATACATTGTTAAAATTACACATTACAAACTAATCGTTTGAGATTTACATATATAATTCGATAGTTGTATTTGGGTGGGGATATTATATTCAACTGTCTGCAACGATAAGCGAATATAGCAAATTCGAAATCCGTTTATATACAACGAAACATTGTGAACATACGTAGGAATATATTCATAATCGTCGCGTTGAACGTTATAAGTGGAATGAAATGCCATCGTTCAGTTTCTTCCTGTTGTATCCCAGTAAACACTAAAAGATATTACGTACGCATCGCGTCCCTCCCTCGTCAGGGACTATGCAAGGAGAGATGTCATCCATATATACGGCATACTCACTCAATATAAGTTTATTTTACATGTTTGCTTCAAGAACTTCATCAACAATTTAATAACCTGTCTTTATTGGGATTTCCTGCACGAGTTCGTTAAGCAGCCAGAAGGCAGCATTGCGGGCTGCTTAGCATCAGTATATTTCATCCTACATTTTTTGCGGATCTGTCTTTACGAATCCATTGGAAATTGTAGGACGTATAGAAGAGACACTTAGCAATAGCTAGGGACGGGTTCGGCCCACTTAACCAATACAGATATGAATCGGGCGACCTGTTAACTATTCAAATGCTCCGGGTGGCACTAGCAAACCGTTGTAATTAATTAAAAACACAAATATCAAGTTTTGTAATGGTCAATACGGGTAAAATTTCGACATAATAAAATGTTTAAAATGATTATTGATTGAATGATATAAATATTATTGATTAATAATAATCAGATTTTTTAATCTTTGAAATCCTCCAACGTATTGAACGCTAGACAACAATATTGGAGACTCCCTTATTCGAAAGGAAAAATTATGAATGTTTGTCAAACTGACACTTAAGTAGCAGGGACATAATTGTGTGTGTGTTTGAATTTCACGAGAAATGATCATCTTTCCAATTATTACAGTTATAAATTATCATATTTCTTTTTTATACAAAATAACTAAAACATCTGTAATGATATACTTGTATTTAAACTGTTTTCAAATATTACTTTCTTAATAATTACGTTTGGTTTCAAACCATCTGTTACCTTATTATAAAAAAGTAATGCTGCGAGTGATAATACTTTAGAGCGATCAGTCTTGCCAATTTACCTCCCATGCTTTGCGTAACCCACCTCCCCTACATTGAATGCGTGTGGGACATGTCTAACGCACTCAATGTAGGCAGCACGGTATGTGGATTGGAAACTGTAGCCGATTATGATTTCCGGTTTCCAGCGCCTAGTTGAAAATGACAAACATTTTGGCCGGAGCTGTACATTTAACCTACACCAAACATAACTGATATACATATGTTATAAAACAGACATTCACTATGCCATAGCAAGTTACTGTTTTGAAGCAAGGAACGGGCAGGCAGGTAAAAAATTTAAATTCATGACTGTGTTTCGTGCTGCTTGTGAAAGTCTGGCAGGCTACAGATTGAGTATGGCTGGTATAGACTAAATATAAAAAAAATGATAATTTGCAAATCATAAAGACCAGTGTTTATATCTTTTATGTACTGTACATGTTAGAAAAATTATCACTTCAAAAGTGAATTAAACATTAAACTAAAAATATTTTATTACAGGTGTCATGTCTTGATGACGTTTGTGGTATGATCCCTTTCTATAATCCAGAGGTGCCTGATCAGTTTTACAGACTCTGGACTTCACTATTCCTACATGCAGGGTAAGTATTTAGCTCTATACATGGTCATTCGTTATATAATAATCTCCTATCTTGCAGAATATTACACCTGCTGGTAACTGTGATAGTTCAATATTTCATCATGAGAGATGTGGAGAAACTTATTGGACCATTACGAATGGCTATTATCTACATCATGTCTGGTGTAGCAGGAAATCTTGCAAGTGCCATCTTTGTGCCATATAGAGCTGAGGTATTTATATATAGTATTTTTCTTCTTAAATTAAGGAATGTAATTTCATGGAGAAACGTTTTCAGGTAGGACCTGCGGGATCCCAATTCGGATTATTGGCGTGTTTGTTTGTGGAAGTAATACACTGCTGGCAAATGCTGAAGAGGCCAGGCATAGCTCTTCTGCAATTAGGTGGTGTGACTACAGTGTTATTTTTAATTGGACTACTACCGTGGGTCGATAATTATGCTCACCTTTTTGGCTTTATTTTTGGGTTTCTTATGTCTTATGCTTTATTACCATTTGTGTCATTCGGGACTTATGATAGAACGACAAAAATAATTCTTATATGGGTATGTTTAATTGTTGTAACAGCCCTTTTTGTAGGATTAATAGTTTTATTTTATGTACATCCAATATATGAATGTTCATTTTGTAAATATTTTAATTGTATACCTCTAACGAGAGATTTCTGTGAAAATCAAGATATCAATTTTACACGGCAGGAGTATTAAATTTTGTATATAAAAAAAATATATATATTATTACATATAAAACCATGCAGTGCAAGGCACTGAGGTGCAGTTCTTCCTTTGGGACAAATGTTCTGAGCTAAAAGCTGATGAACAGATTTTACAAGAACCCTTAAATGCACAACCAGAAAATGCAAATTGTTTTGTACAATCATTTTTCAAATGCTATGGTGTTTTGTGATTTTGAATTGTACATGCGGAATTATCCTCCTGAAGGAGATCAGATTTTTTTACTACTGTGATTGATGTTAAAAAAATTATTCAAAAGACATTTTGTCACTTTATACTTGATTTTGAGGAGTGACAATTGTAATATTTTAATAAAAAGCTAGTTATCATAAACTTGTTTATTTCCTTTATTTTTTATACAGAAAGTACTCAAGCAGTAGCTTCTTCCTTAATTTTATTCTTCTTAAGAGGACCCTGCAATACAGAAACACCAAATTAGTAATCAATTATAAGTTTCATATTAATATGAATTATTCATTAAATTAGTCAGAAGGAAGGCAGCAGGGAATCATCACTATTTATCTGCAAAGTTCCCTATAGCTTCATCATTGTAAGTATTGAAACCAATAAATCTGTTTATTCCACACAACAACTAATATGCATACACTAATTTAAGCCTTGTACATTATAAAGGAAATTATATTAGCCAAAAATAGTACATTTTGTAATTGTTCTAATACCTATACTAATGTTCAAGCATCATTGAAACAATATAACTGATCTTGTGGACATTGATTTTGTCTGTTTTACCAACACCAATTGTTCATATACATGAAAATTTTTAACTATTCTATAACTAAAATTTTCACAATACATGATAGGAAGAAATTTAAGCCAAAAATAAACACATTTTTTTTTAAATTGTAATGTACATAATCCTTTTAATTGACTATTTTTTCTTCCGACATTTGAAAAGTTATATATAACCTGCCATCATGAAACACTGTGCTAAAGAATTATAGTTTTACAATGGTAGAATGCTCTAGTACAGCATATCTCAAACTCATACTCACATTTTCCTAAGGCATTAATTTTGAGAGATTTTTACATGTAAACAAAATCTAACTCTAATTTTGATTTTGGACATGAATTATTTATAAATATAAGTAAATATTTTTCAATACAAAACTTTCAGAGTATTTTTATAAAAATTCAATAAAAGTAATTTCAAGTATTTCATGAAACATTTTGTGCTTTGTTCTGAATATCTTTTACAAATTCTTGTATTTACAATGCTATATGAGCTGCATTAAGAGGCATCCCACAAGTTTGAGATTGCTACCCTAATATATTAAATTTTATAATAATTGAGGTACACCTATGTTAGATTACTCTATTTTGCAAAATTATGGATTATATTACTTAACACTTTAAAAAATTCAATTTTGAAGAAATAACTGACATCTTTGAAGTCATTTGAAGTTTATATTTGAAATTCTTAATGGTTCTAGCAATAAATATATAAAACTACAGTTATTTTGACAGTGAACTTACATCAAAAAACCATGCTTATCTGAAGAGATTTCTGATTGCTCCAATTACAGCATATATTAAATACAAAAAATGAAATCATGTGTGTCTTCACGTTAATAAAAAAATGAACTAATTGCCAATAATGTGAGAAAACTAATTATGGCAGAGACTAAATTTTAAAGGATCTTATTTTGACAGTGAACTTACATCAAAAAACCATGCTTATCTGAAGAGATTTCTGATTGCTCCAATTACAGCATATATTAAATACAAAAAATGAGATCATATATGTCTTCACGTTCATTTTTTTATTAACTAATTGCCAATAATGTGAGAAAACTAATTATGGCAGAGACTAAATTTTAAAGGATCTGCAAAAAATATTAACCAAATGGATTATAAAATACTGTGATTGGCCAAAGGTAATACTAAATCCAAGAAATAGAAATATTAAAAACCTATTTATATAGCATTAATTGCAAACCAATACTAATTTTTCAGAACCAATACTGAGGAGATTAAAGAATTCTGAATATGAACTATTCATCATGAAAGTTATGCAAGTCCATTTTTCTTTATGTTGAGATATTTAAGTGTTTGCATTTCAATCAATTGAAAAATACTGATAGTGTGATAAGTTTGTCCTGCTTCTATGAATTTAAATATATAAAACATCATTTGTATGATGAATTTAATGAGAATTAACTAAACTGAATATTATTTTTGAATCATAAATGGACTTACACCATTTTCATGATTATTAAATTATTCAAATCAGTTTAATTAAAGTGAAATTAAATTTCAATGTTTTTAGCTCAGTTTTGTTTATAAGAACAAGAATCAAAATATTATTTTTTAATCTCAATATTTATTTACTTATAAATTTAAACACCTGATGTTTATTTTGGATTGTTATGTAGAAGTATTTTGAAATATGCTACACAGGAGGAATAGTATGTAAGGCAATAACTACATATTCTTGTTTTTTGGATGTAATGGATCTAAGATTTTCATATAAAAGTTATTAGTGCAATATTCCCAAATCTTGATGATCTCCCTCATCCAATTTGTAATAAATCTGGAGTTTTAAATTCTACCTCATCCATTGATGTTTTATACAAAATAGTATATGTAACACTTCTGCTGATTTTTTTTTATAATATGATGATTTAATGAGAACTGAGAATGAAAATTAACATTTTAAATTTTATTAGGCTCATAAGAATAAATATATGGTGGAATTGTATTTAGACAACTTGTCCACACATTTCTGAATATTCAGTATAAGGTTCAAAAATGCAGAAGTAATGATTAGATCTTTAATAAATGCAATTTTTATATTATATGACAAGTCTAATTGTTAAAATGTCTGCATGCTTAGACTATGCAAAATGAATTTGCATTATGTTCACAATAAATGATGATAAACACAGCATAAACAAATTTTCAGTTGATCAAAGCATATGGAAATTTTAAAATATAAACTGTAAATTGTCTATAAATAATTTTTTAAAAAATTAATGACTTATAATGACAAAATACAGAGAAATAATTCACCATCCGCCATTTTTAAAAGGCACTGAGACAAATTTGAGTAAAAAACGTATAAAAAGTGATAATTTATCAAAAATCAGTGATAAAACTGGCATACAGATGGCAGGATGATAGCTACGTATACAAATTGTAGCAATATTTATTAAAATAAATTTTCAACAAAGTCGACATTCTCATACGTACTAATACTTCTAATAAAATAAAAATTATTTTTCTCACATTATTTAAAGAAAATAAAAAGAAAAATGGCTAATAAACAATAATTTTAAACATCTGTGTAGTAGAATACAGTATTTCATCCGCGAGACAGATAGTATGATTGTTTGTTTATACAAGAGATCAAATTACAGCTGGGTATCATGTTATAGTCATAAATTGTCTTCGTGAGTTGGAAAAATTTTTTAGAATTATGAAGTATTTGGTATTATTAGATGCGGAATATCATCAAGAATGTAAATATGTAAAAATTTTTTTTATCCGATGCCCGAAATCATGAATAATTTGAAAAATTATGCGTTGTTTACATATGCAAATTAGGCCTAATTTCTTTCGTATTTTTTTCTCTTATTCTTTTGATTCTTCATCCAAAACTAAAAAAAAGGGTATCAGAGTATACGGTATATTGCCGACAAAATCCGATTTTTTTGTGGCAAAATATTAAAATGCAAAAAAATTATGGCAAAAAACAAAAAAGCATAATTTTTTTTAAATGGACGCGCTAGAGTGGTAGACGGTTGAAAAAAAATTTTTTAGGAGCGCAAAGGGTTAACAATGGTTTCAAAATTATTTATTATATCTTTCATATGCATTTATTTCATTTGGATTCATACTATTCTTTACAATAAATAAAAAATAATATATTTGTAATTTGTTTAAAATTAAGTAGATATTTCCTACCATTACTTGTTTTAGAATATTACAGCATGATAGTAAATTTAGCTAAAAGAAGTTAATATAAAAATAATTCTTCTACTACAGAAATTAAGTAGATATTTCCTACCATTACTTGTTTTAGAATATTAAAGCATGATAGTAAATTTAGCTAAAAGAAGTTAATATAAAAATAATTCTTCTACTACAGGTAGTCCTCAATATATAACAAGATTTGATTTTGAGCCCTACTATTTTAAGTTAGAACAGTCGTAAGTCATAAATACCCAAAAGTTATGGATTTCTCATTACTAATGTTTACTAGAACATTATACATTATTTTAATAAATACAAATCGAATACAAAAACTACAAGACATACAAAAAAGGACACTTTCCATATACCACACCATTGGCAATTATATTGATCAATCACAGAATTAATTACATCACTGTTATAAATATGAATGGTTGTAAGTTGTGAATTACCTTATATCATTGCACATGGACTTGCATATGAATAACATTGATCCATTTCAACATATTTAATTTTATTAATTTCATTTAGATTACCATTTTTTAAGAATTATAATTAGAATGTATTGAAAAATGATGATGATTATAAATTTTATATTGTTTTTTAATTATAGGGAGGATATTGATCCATTTCAACATATTTAATTTTATTAATTTCATTTAGGTTCTAATTATAATTCTTAAAAAATGGTAATGTATTGAAAAATGATGATGATTATAAATTTTATATTGTTTTTTAATTATAGGGAGGCTTTCCACATTATGGTGAAGTGAACTGTGACTTTGTAATGCTAAAAGGATGTATAATGGGCCCAAAGAAGAGAGTTATAACTTTGCGTAAGGTAAGTTAACAATGATTTTTTATTGAAATTGATACAATGCAAAAGTAATTTAACATAATTTTATTATAATTATTCGATATACAGATTGAATAAAATTGTCAAAAAATTATTTTTTAACAATTTTATCCAAATATGCAGTTTTATATATACTAGAAAGTACCTGCTCATATAACTGAGCAGAAATATAATCATGTGATTTATCTAATAATACCGTATATAACAACAAAAACACCTTCAAACTCGTGTAGAAAATCCAAGAGGGAATCGTAAAATGGCATCCATTATTATGTTACAGCGCACTTGCAAAGTCTTGGTACAGGTATCATATTTCCGGAGTCGAAAATTTGCCCCATTTATAGTACACCTCCTAATTTAAAGGTGCTGAGTCCAAAAATGTAATTATTATTATTTACCGCTGAGGCTCTGTTATCAAGATACAGGGCCCCAAAGTTGGGGCCTATCAGTCAAATTTTTCAAGTAATTTTAGTAAATAATTTCGAAATGCTAATAAATTTAGATGTGGTTTTACATTCCGAATCGAATGCAACCATTTCCATTTACCTATGAATTTACGAAATTATGCGATTTTTTATTTATTTTTTCTTCACTTTTACTGTTTTTATCACTCCTGATAAATTGCTGGTAGGAGAACAAATTACCCAGCATGCTTTTCTTCACTTTTACCGTTTTTATCACTCCTGATAAATTGCTGGTAGGAGAACAAATTACCCAGCATGCTTTTCGGATTTCGTATTTGAAAGAAAACGGAAACATTTTGTTGAAAACTTGAATATTACATTATATTTTATTACATTTAGTATTTATGGTATCAGAGATATATAATTTATGATTATTGCCATACGATGCTGAAATAAAATGTGACTTTCCATTACGTTATCCTGATATGTATGCTGGCTAAATTAACATTAAAATTGGACACAAAATTAATGGATTATTTTGGTGATGACAGTCCTTTAAGCAGTCTTCTATGTGACGCCATCATGGCACGACAAAATTGATATATCGTGTTAGTGTAATAACATTTTTTAATGGATTATTTTGGTGATGACAGTCCTTTAAGCAGTCTCCTATGTGACGCCATCATGGCACGACAAAATTGATATATCGTGTTAGTGTAATAACATTTGACATCATCATCGCTGCAACATGACGTTATCGTGACAGATATCGGTGGTGTTAAGAAATCAGTTAAACCATATGATATCACTATGCTGCTAATACTTAGCGCCATCTATTGGCAATAATATAAACTACAATTTTTATTTCTTAATAACAACAAATAATTTGGGCTGCTGCAGACGTCCGAAAATTAGACCTTTCTAACAATACCCTATTTATAGAAATCGGTATAGTAGTTTGATCTGGACTCAGTGCAAAAGTCAACTTATACAGTTTTTGTACAAATAATAATTATTCCTGTAAATTGAAAACAACAGAAGGTGAATTTCAACAGGTGTTGTTCCTTCAAACTATAAAAACATATCACACTGCTCATTTTGAAGAATTTGCAGTCACAAGCATTATTGTTTTCCAATTGGATGGAAAATAAATGTTCTGCCTATGCTTATAAATGTTTTGTTTGAATATCACATGAGGTGGATGTGCACACATTAATAACTAAACATGCACAAAAAAATTCTAACTTTGGCCTACTATTTTCATTATATATATAAAAGTTAATGAGTGCAATAAAAAGTGTATCAGAATGCATTTAATAATCATCATCATATATATTAATAGTCAAACGTGGCTGGCTGGATGTCCCTTTTTCAATCAAACTACTATACCGATTTCTATAAATAGGGTATCGTTAGAAAGGTCTAATTTTCATTTGCAGCAGCCCAAATTATTTGTTGTTATTAATAATTTAAAAATTAAGAAATAAAAATTGTAGTTTATATTATTGCCATTAGATGGCGCTAAGTATTAGCAGCAAAGTGATATCATATGGTTTAACTGATTTCTTAACACCACCGATATCTGTCACGATAACGTCATGTTGCAGCGATGATGATGTCAAATGTTATTACACTAACACGATATATCAATTTTGTCGTGCCATGATGGCGTCACATAGAAGACTGCTTAAAGGACTGTCATCACCAAAATAATCCATTAATTTTGTGTCCAATTTTAATGTTAATTTAGCCAGCATACATATCAGGATAACGTAATGGAAAGTCACATTTTATTTCAGCATCGTATGGCAATAATCCTAAATTATATATCTCTGATACCATAAATACTAAATGTAATAAAATATAATGTAATATTCAAGTTTTCAACAAAATGTTTCCGTTTTCTTTCAAATACGAAATCCAAAAAGCATGCTGGGTAATTTGTTCTCCTACCAGCAATTTATCAGGAGTGATAAAAACGGTAAAAGTGAAGAAAAAATAAATAAAAAATCGCATAATTTCGTAGTCATAGGTAAATGGAAATGGTTGCATTCGATTCGGAATGTAAAACCACATCTAAATTCATTAGCATTTCGAAATTATTTATTAAAATTACTTGAAAAATTTGACTGATAGGCCCCAACTTTGGGGCCCTGTATCTTGATAACAGAGCCTCAGCAGTAAATAATAATAATTACATTTTTGGACTCAGCACCTTTAAATTAGGAGGTGTACTATAAAGGGGGCAAATTTTCGACTCCGGAAATATGATACCTGTACCAAGAATTTGCAGATGGCGCTGTAACATAATAATGGATGCCATTTTACGATTCCTAATACTTGCCTAATTTATTATTATCTTCCTATACTATAAAATAATCAGTGTTTACCATAAAAGCAGCGTTTCCCAAACTATGTTCTGTGGAAGATCAATAGGTGTTCAGTAAAAAATTATAAAAGTTGTTATAAGTCTTATATGATTTTAAAATGTGTCAAGTTGAAACTGAAATGGGTAGTTTATTTTACTTTTTTCACATGTTTTATTTTACATAATTACAATTTAATGATAAATGTTTGTTTTCTTAACTCTTATACTTACTTGCCTAATTTATTATTATCTTCCTATACTATAAAATAATCAGTGTTTACCATAAAAATTTCAGGATTTGTAAAGTGTTCTGTCATAGAAAAAGTTTGGGAAATGCTAGTTTAGAGGATGATGCACACCCAGGTCAAGCAAATGTCGTCATGATTGTACAGTTCATAGCTGCTGTAGATGAGCTTGTCATTTAATCTTCCATTCAAAATTAAAATAGTGTCTAATTATATATTCACTATAAATTATCTTTTAAATGTTAACAAACAGTGTTAACTTTTATATGCAATTCTAGGTTACAGTAGTTATCAACTCTGACAACAGCAAAATTTTACTTGATTACAAGTAAAATGAACAGGGTTATTAAAAATAATATAA
The DNA here is from genome assembly GCA_000484575.1 of Olivierus martensii. Classification (NCBI taxonomy): domain Eukaryota; kingdom Metazoa; phylum Arthropoda; class Arachnida; order Scorpiones; family Buthidae; genus Olivierus; species Olivierus martensii. The sequence goes on from AYEL01087120.1 coordinate 41,847, forward strand.
CCAAAAAGATCAAATGGTAATTATAGTGAAAAACATTTTTCAGCAATTACTGGGCATTTTGTTTAAAGAAGCACTTTCAAAAATGGGTATTCCAGCACTACAGAATTAGAATAAAATAGATGAACTACTTACACAGACAATATTCCACTAACAGTACTTGAGGGTAATTTTTTCTTTTGATAACACTGAATAAAGAAAAAAATGCTTTTATAAAAAGTTTGAGTGTAAATGTTTTTATTTTTCTGAAAGATACATAATTACATTACAACTTTGTTTTTGTGGTGTGTTTGACAGAAATTGGATATTCATACAGTCTTGCCATAGAAAAACTTTGAAAAATACTGGTTTAAAATAATTATCATCATAATGTTTGCATGTTAGATCAGTAATATACTATCAAACTTTTTCTTGTAATAAATCATTTAATGATAAATATAAGTGTACTGATTATTATGTTATACAACAAAAACTATAACAATTTTTCTAAATGCTAATGATGACAAATAGGAGCCTATAAATGAATTTAAAAATGATAGTGAATGATAGGACTGAAGCATTTTCTTAAAAATTACAATTGGAAATCAAAATTTAATAATTTGGTATCGTTAACAATTTTTTTTCTTTTCCCAGTCTCTTCTGACTCAAACTAAGAGATCAGCATTGGAAAAAATTAATCTCAAATTTATTGATACATCTTCGAAGTTTGGTCATGGCAGATTCCAGACTGCTGCAGAGAAACATGCCTTCATGGTGAGTATAAATTTGCATATAACTTTTCAGTATGTTAGTAAAATCGTATGTATTGGCAATGTTTTTTGAGTTTTCACTCTAGTTTACAAAAAAAGTTTTACAAACTTCGCTATTTTATATTTCATTATTGAAACCTGATGGTCAGGCCTTTTTCAATGCCAGGCCTGTGACAAAAGTCTCAGATGTCACCCCTCTTGGCGGGCCTGAGTGGAAGAGTAAGTGATTTAACTGGAATGAGAGAGAAATAATTTCAGTTGAAAAAGTATTTAATAAATTTCTTTACTCTGATGAAAAATGCATTTCAGGTGGATTTTTTTTCCAATCCTCATCAATTTGTAAGAATAATCTTTAACATTTTTTAAAATATTAGGGAGACAACATTTACAGATCAGAACAGACTAGTTCCAGGACTGTGAAGTTATAATATAGAGTTTTAGAAGACTAAAGAACATCAGACATTCTATTATTCTTAAAAAATTCAAAACAAAAAGCTATTGCATTCCTGTAATAGTAAAATAAACATTTAAAAAAAATATATAAATATTTACGAGATTAGTTTTAAAAAAAAATGATGATAATCATGGAGATAAATTATAAGCATCATCAAGAATACAAATTGTGACTTTTGTGATAGGACCCAAAGGATAAATTAAATCAAGATGTATTAAAGTTATCATGTTCTTAAGAAAATTACAGTTTAAGCCTCCAGACAAGTGGGGCAAAACAAAAATGATATAAACATCCAATAAAAATAAGACTTGTAATTGAAAAGTATAACTCACCAACTATAGTGCTTGAAAAACATTGGAAAATTGATGTAGGAAGCATATGAAATGCTATCCATGGGAAATAATTACCAACAGAGTTTTCAGATGTTCTTTTTAAAGTTGGACTCCTACCAAATTACTCTATTAAGGTACAGTGATACAAAATCATAAACCCAAATAGGTTTATGATTTTGTATCACTGAATCTTAATAGAGTAATCACACCAGCATGTGTAAATTATACAGAATGTTTCTAATATATTTACAAGATTGTTACACAGATCCTAAAGTTCTTAGAGACTTGTACTATATAATTTACACATAGTTTCTATTTCACATTCAATGATAAATATTATCTAAAGAATAAAGGTGTCTCAATCTGCAGTCCATTTACTGATATTTCAGCTGAATTAGTGGTGCATAGTAGATGACATTGTAGTCATAAAAAAAATAAGTTGGAATTATTTAGACTTGGAATAAAAATTATCGGATATAGAACTAGATCTAAAATTGAATTTGGAAAGAAAACACAAAATATATTTAGATATAAAAATTGAAATAAAGGATGGATAATAGTACACTTATGTTTTTAGAAAGAAAAAACCAATGCCAATGTTTATATTAGAAGTTTGAATGAATGTTAGTCATTTAAAATAGCTGTGTTTAAAGCATTACTGAAAAAAGCAGAGTCGTATTATAATACATAAGCAGCCAAAAATAAATTAACTTAATTGGCTGAGAGAAAACACAATCCTATGAATATACAAAAAATACAGTTTAAAAATTAAGGAAGAATATGCAAAAAAGAAGTTTGAAAAAGAGCAATAAGGATGGGCAAGATGGTGAAGCCAACTAATATAATAGTGTGAACTTATGTATACCCTTGATCAATATGAAAAAAATAAGAGGAAAAAAAATTGGGGGGAAAAAATTAATATTTAATATAAGATATAACTTATTCAATGTAATAAGTAATGACAAGGATCATCTAAAACAACATAAAAATCCAGGCATTTATAGTATACTTAGATAAGATATTAATATTTAAGAAAAATATATTGGCTATAATACAGGAACCTATACAAATGTATAAAGTAGCACAAAGATGACATACAAAAGGATTGACATACAATTATTGCAAAAGGATTACATGTGAAATCATATTTATATTATTGTAAGTAAATTAATTAAATAGAAATAAATGATATAACTCTCTTATTAAAATCAGAAAAATTTGACTTTTCATATTCAAAGTTAACCAAAGTGGGTTGCTGTAGTTGTAGCAGTTAGGGACAATTACTAATAAAAGCAAGATACAGCAATGGATAATGAAATGTTGAACCAAAATTATATGAACAGTCAGTGGTTAAAATTATAAAATGTTTTAATATGATTTTTATAGTAATCAAAAAAGATAAAATTCTTTATAGCCTGTTATATAGTTAATTACGTAAATGAAATAAAAAGTTATGTATTATATATTGTGAAAATTTAACCCTGACCTTTCCTAATTTATTATTATTATTTGAGTATTATATTTAGTTTAAGGATTAACTTACATTTCATGTCCTCTGCCTGAGGAAATTAGATATTAAGAGTTATGGAACAACTGCTGTATTTCCAATGAGCTCACTTGTCAAGTATCATCATCTATTATAAAATAATATCAACGATCCAATTCAACAATTAAAAAATGATCTCTTATTGAAAATTTATAAATCAGTAAATAATTATTGTCAAATTGTAAAAAGGTTTGACACAAACTGTTTTTCTATGAATTAGAATTTTAAGTGGTTACAAAACTAAATTTGTTAATGAGCCAAGCAGAGGACTTGTAAAAGTTATTATTATAAAAACCTATTTTCCACTAGTTGCAACAAAAATATAGTCTAGAACATCAACTGCATTAATGTTTTCCAATTCTTTTATAATATCAACAACTGATTGCCTTTAATTGTATCAGAGTGTAAAGGTAATAGAATAAGATAATATTTAAGATTACAGTTGATTCTGCTTAATTGAGACACATTGGGACTAATCCATTTTGGCGCACCTGCCCCAATTAAATGGAACTAATAATAAATTCTAAAATAAAATATGTAATACGTAGGTAAAAAAAAAATAATTAGGTACCTATTTTAATGCTTTGTTAAAATAGATACCTAATTATTAGGTTTTTAGCAATCTTCTCTGACTTTGCCTTTAACTTTGGGCTATTGATATTCACGAATTGCCTGCTAACTATAGGAAAAAAGTTCTCTTTCAATACTAATTCAGTGTCTTTTAAGATGCTTAAACAAATTCGATGTGTTGCCACAACATTTAATATCTTTAAAGCATTGCTTACACGATGCCAATGCAAAACTTTTTTTTTAGAAAAGTATGTCCAAACCTTGGATCTTGGAGGAGCCATAACTTCATACCATTCATCAGTAATGCTTCTTACAAGTACTTATAGAATTATTAATCATTGTGTGCTAGTTTGTAATTTAGTAACCCAAAAGTAGCAACTGATCTAATACTTCTTTGACTTCTGAATCCTTTCCATCATGCTTTCTTTTGGATGTTTCTGAAATTTCTTTTTGTAATGCCCACTCCTCACTCAGTTGATTTTCTTATTGTAGAAGACACACTATGGTAGATTTTGGTACACCAGTTATATCAGCAAGTCTACGACGGCTTGTATTAATGGCTGGCTTTTAATTTTATCCAGCAAAGCAATTTTACTTGAAAGTGTAACTCCTTATTGGCATCTTGGCAAAGATTTAAAAATTTTAAATAAAATCGACACTGTCTTGATATCTTGGCAAAGATTTAAAAATTTTAAATAAAATCGACGTGCAAAATCATTTCTTAGCATCTTGGCAAAGATTTAAAAATTTTAAATAAAATCAACACTGTAAATGATCTTGGTAAAGATTTAAAAATTTTAAATAAAATTGACACTGTAAATGAATATCTCTAGGTACATATAGTAACAATAGACTCTTAAGCAGATGCATACTTGCCAGAAGCACGACGATAAATAACTGATTTGCATCACGCTAGTGTTGCTAATAGTGTACATAGTGTTGATAACTTTCAAAAAATCCCTAAAATATATCAAGAATTGCTAAATTTCTTTTCTGCTACTGTCCCAATTAGGCAAAAAGTTGTCCCAATTAAGCATTTAAATTATGTATTAATTTATTAGTTTGATTTCCATTCTTTGAGATTTGGCCCAATTAAGCAGCTGCCCCAATTAAGCAGCTGCCCCAATTAACCAGTGGTCCAATTAAGTGGAATCGACTGTATTTATTTCTGATTAATAAATTTATTGTTGTTTTTAGATTCTTGGATTGATAATTAAACAAGTTTTCATTACTAACTTGTCTGTTGCTTTATTATTGTTTCAATAAAGCTTTTTAACATTTTGTAAATGTTTTGGATTAAATAAATTATTATTTAACTTTCCTTGTTTTTGGAATTTATTCTATTTACTAGTTATAAGTGCACTAACATCTTTTTTTTGTTTAATTCTAATGATTATTTATTACTTTTCATAATCATCAAGTTCCAGTTCATGTTTTGTTTGTGTTAGATTAGTTTATTTTTAGATTATTTTCCAGAAGTTAGAAGACTTGGTTAGGAGGGCTCTGGAATTTGCAGAGTTGTTTACAGTTAAGTTAGAATTATTGATAGTTTGAAAACTGCAATTTGAAATGCATATTAAAATATTTTACTATATTCACAGATAATTCATGCATACAGTATAAACAGCTCTTGCTATAACTAACTTGAACACAGTAAAAAGCTCTATTTGAAAGGCACAAACACTTTTTATTAATCTAAAACGATTTCGGACTAGGGTTATAGTCCAACTTCAGTAGAAATGTTACTTAACTTATTCTATCGTTCTAATTGATTAATTCAATTATTCTATCATTCTAATTGAATTAATCTATGTTAAGTTAAGTAACGTTTCTACTGATGTTGGACTATAACCTAGTCCGAAAACGTTTTAGATTAATAAAAAGTGTTTGTGCCTTGCAAAATAGAGCTTTTTACTGTGTTTAAGTTAATTCATGCATTTTCCAGATTTTCAATAATTCAGATCACATTTGATCCCACTTGATCTGGCTGAATAAGGTTTTTACTGTATTATTCATTTAACTCTAATGTAAAAAAAGTAAAAGTTTTGAAGTACAAATAAATATTATTATTATATATTTTATTTAACCTATCTCAATCTATAAATTTTTACCTCTCTCAAAGCTTCAGCATAAGATGACATATCAGTCAAAATAACTAGCACATGTTTTTCACATTGATATGCAAGAAATTCTGCAGTAGTAAGAGCAAGACGTGGTGTTATTATACGTTCAATTCTAAAAAAAGAAAAATTTAACATTATATATCTGATAGTTCATTTTCAACTAACTGTTTTAATTTTATAAATTTCTGCATGTAAGAAACTACTGTATAAGTAACTATTCTATACAGTAGAGTCCCATTAACATTAGTAATATAAACAGAGGAAACCTTGAATAATCAGAAACTCAGATAATACAGAAAATTTGATAAATTATTATTAATTAAACTGGATTTGAATACAATAAAATGACAATGTACACTTTACTTTCAGATTAGACCTACTTATTGAATATAATGGCTTTTGTACAATTTAAAAGTAAATTATCATTCACCTTTTATTGATTTTTGTAATAAAACTGTTTTATTGCAAAAATTAAGAAAAAATCATCATGAGATGAATGACAATTCACTTCAGATAATGAGGAACCTTGCTTAAATGAAACTCAGTTAATCAGATCTCTACTAAAGTAGTAACATATAATAAATTATTATATATACAACTCCTGGCAAAAAGTATTGAAATATAATACATGATGTGTGAATACTAGAATACAAATTGGATTTATTTTTAAACTATGCATAGAAGCACAAAACAAAAATTATATAATTATTCATGAACATATGAACTTCTAAGAGGGGAAAAAAGAAATATTATAGACCCAAAAAAAGCATAAAAAAATGTACAAAAGTTAAGCATTCATAAAGAGTAATGAAACATAACACTTGTTGGAAAAAAGTATTGAAACATTGATGAAATATGCAAAGAAAACAAAAAAAAATCTAGTATTGCTTTGGGCCTCCCTTAGCTTTAATAAGAGCTTTTCCCTGACTGGCATTGACTCAATAAAAAGATTTGCAGTAGCCAATCTCTATTTCCTTTCAATTTGTGATTAACAAACTTTGAAGTTTCACTTTACTAGTTCAGTTTCTCATTGACTAGTGTTTTAATTTCCGTCAACCAATCTCAATAGGGTTCATATCTGAATTATTTGATGGCCATGAAATTAATTTAATGCCTCTGTTCTGAAGAAATGTTTTAATACTCATGGCACAATGACATAATACATTATCATCCTGACATAATACATCTGAATTACCAAATTGCTCTTCACTACTTGCAATGAGATAGATATCCAACAATTCCTGATACACCTGAGAATTGATTGGTCCCCTAAAACTCATCATCTTTCTTATTCCTTTAACTGGCATGCATGTCCTTATTATGATAGAAATTGAAAATTTTTGTTTATGAAATAAGTAGTCTTCATTAAACTCTTCATTTGCATGTCACCAGACAAATTTTCTATCATCGTTCCCACAACTGATATTAATTCTATTCTCATCTGAAAACATTTCCTTTTTCAATTATCTTCATTACAATGTCTGAACTTTCTGGTCTATTGAAGTCATAATATTTTAATGACATTTTGTCATAAATGGTTTTGTTTCTGCTTTACATCATTTGAAGCTCATGTTATTCAGTCTCTTCCTTACAATTTGATCAGACATATAAACTTTGTTTTTTCCACTCAAGATTAAGCTGCCTTGGAAGTGCTTTTTAGATTCTGCAGGCAATTCTTCTCAATGCACGATCTTGAGTCTTGCTGATTTTTTTAAGTCAGTCACTCCTAGGCAATATACCCAAACACTTTCTTTATATCATGCCCAGGTGTGATTTACAATAGCTAATGAATATCTTATCAGTTCTGCCACTTCTTGCTGTTTTTTCCATCTTACATAAGCCTTACAATATGTAACTGTCATTTCAATATTTTATTGTTTTGGGCATTTTTTGTTGATTTGTGAAAAGAATAATCATGTAGAGTAATGAAATACAATCTAATCATCTTAATTTGCATTCATATAATCATGCAAATTAGTATTGTCAGTTCATTTGCATGTTTTGCCTTTTTCCAACAAGCTTCACATTTCATTATTTTTCTCCAACACAGGTATCCCTACTATAACACGACTTCCTATAACATGGTTTCGTTCTAACACGATTTGAAAATTGTGGAAACCGTCATATAGCATGGTACTTCTACAACACAGTTTGCAAAGTCGCAGATTAGAGCGAATGTCAAGACTATTAATTATAACTAAGCCTAACGGTTAGCGACTCTGCAAATTCCAGGAGTCTGCCTCGCTCAATCCAAGTTAACTTCCTCACAACCGTAGGTAATCCCAGTTTACCCACGGTTTTTCTAACTTAAATATAATTAACTACAAAACAATCTAACAATAACGTACGTCTACTCGACAAAACGAAAATGGAAATCGGAACTTATAACTAAAAGCACCGATTAGGTGTTATAAATAGAACGAACAAAACGATGTTAGTAACTTATGCTAAATAAATTGAAGAAAATCTCAAACAAGTTAGATAACGAAAAATCAGAGTAATATTTTTGTTTCTTTTATTTATTGGTACATAATCTTTACTTTAAAATATTTAATGAAAATAATTTTTTAAAAGTATCTTAATAAATTATATATCAAAACAATTCATTTTGAACTGAAACATATATAAACCAATTAGTATATTAAGTCTGTCTATAACAGAGATAGCTGAGCATAGCTCTTCAAGCAATGCAGTTTGAACACTATTTTTTCCTCAACAAATGACACTATTTTTCAATCTGTTGATTACTAAGTGCATGAATTGAGGCCTTGCCATAGGCTGCTTACATTAAATAATAATAGATTGTTCAGAATGGCAATTGACAGCATGGGCTCAGACCACCAAATATTTTCCAAGGAATAGCATCAGAATTCAAGCCCAGGTTCCCTGGATGGAAAAGCCATAGTGTTTCCACATAGTCAGTCTGGCTGACAACACAATAAAATTGAATTAAAATAAAATATTTTTTGAATTATGGGCAGGTGTATTTGATCCATCATTTTTGAATTTGAAAACCTATCATCAGATTTTTAATCTGTGACCCAAAATCCCTATCTGGCCAATAACAAAAAAATTGGATTAAATTAAAATATTTGTTTAATTTCTGGATCTCATATTAAATCTGCCATTTTGATAATCCACCAGATTCATAATCACCCAAAACCTCCATATACTGATTTTCATCAAATTAGCAATAACATAAAATTTAAAATTCTATTAAAATAGGATTAACATAAAATTTGTCAATTTTGGGGGCTGCCACTTTTATGACTCCTTTTGAGTGTAAATTTTTCTGATCAATATGTGAAGAGATATTTTTATCAGCATGAAAAACTCAAATGGTCAAGAAATAATTTTTTAGCCATAAAATAAACATTGGAAATTTAGTTCCCTGCTTTTTTACCCTTTGAGATGGAATTTCAGATTGCCATATTTTTCCAATTCAGTTTAGTGATCCCTCTATAATATCTTCAAATTTCAACTCTAAGTCATAAGGAAGTATTGATATTTGTACAGGCATATATACATACATACATGATCCATGCTTTATATCTATATATATATATATAGATTACTTTGCAAAAACTATGCATCATTATTATACAAAAACAATATTAAATCCAGTGAATTACTGCAGTACAGTATTATACTATCTTATGTAGTAATATTTGTATTATCATTATTATATTAATTTAACAATTTTATTTATTATTTTTCTCATTAAACAAAATTTTATTATATGAATTGTTTTCATCTATGTTTTTCTTTTATAAATAAATAAAAATAATAATAATAATAATAATTGTACAAAAATATTGTCATGAATAAAATAAATTTTAAATTTTGTAAAAATATTTTAAAATTAGTTTAATTTTTATCAGTTATCATTTATAGATTATAAAGTTTTGCTTAAAATATTTCAGATTATATAAAAAATCAGTACTACAAAGACTTGTTGAAGCTTGTGTCTCCAAAGGATATGTATTCCAAATGGAGATGATAATAAGAGCTCGTCAACTTGGCTATACAATTGGAGAGGTAAATTCATGATGATTTTTCAATTTTATATTATTATCACAGCACATACTTTGTACAGTAAACTTTTGAAATAACAACATTTTTAATAGTAGTATTTGTTTCTACCATTTTGAAAAAAATCATTGATGAGCACTGCTCAAAATGACATCTCAAAGTTTATTGATCACAAAATATTTCCAATTTAGATTTTGCATTTTGAGATGGATGTCTACGACATCATCTCAAATTGTAGTTTGAAAAATTTTAAATTTGCTTAATTGGAAAATTTTAAACTTGGCTCTTACAATGGAAAAATTGGCTACTTTTTATTTTGAATTTTTAAACTATTTTTTAACATTTGCATTAATCACAATTAAATAGAGAGAAACCAATTCAAGGAGGGATACAGTAACAATCAAATTATTTTATCCAATATAAATTTGATTAGATATAGATATGGAAGACTAGAGGCAGTCCTCGACTTTCATACTTAATTGATTCCTGAAATGTGTATATAAGTAGAGAAATGTAAAAAAACGTGGAAAGTGTTTTTAAAATGTATTTATTTTACAACACATGTCCTAACTCAAGACTTAACCTGTGATGCTGGAAACTAATAATGGAGAGGAGGGCAGAGTGACTACAAGGAAGAATGTGCATTTTTGGGATACACAATAATAAAAATTTAACTTTTATTAAATTATATGTATAAATATATACAAAATAGTGAATTGTATGAAAGTTGAATTACAAAAGTTGAGGACCGCTTGTATATGAATAATAGGGAGTTGAGAATGGCACCATTTCAGAAATAAGTCTAACAGTCTTTATAGCCAAATGTGACAGGAGAGGTAATAAACAGTCAGTCCAACATTGCATTATTGGCTGGTCCTTTTTACAAATAAAAAATGCATTTCAGGCTTATTTGCCCCCTCTTCAGTTTATCAAAAATGAGTGACTCCAATATATTGAAAATATTTACACTGTCCTCCAGAAGTTAAGCATGAAATGCAAATTTGAGTATATTCTAGAACTAATGGATATTTTTCCTGAAATTATGTGTGGCATTGCATCAAAAACATACAAATATTGAAAATTTTACAATATAATGATTGAGAAAAATGTAAAGGCAAATGAGACTCTTTTTATCAAGCTCTCTGCTTGATAAAAAGAGTGTTTTCCTTTGTTGATTTCCACTACAATTGAGAATAGTTCAAAGAAAATTGGAGATATTTTCATTATTATGTCAGTGAAATGACATCTGGACGATGCAACATGATGGCAGTTTGTTCACTTCAAGCTGGCCAATCCATCATGGAAGTAGTACATTCCATTGGTGTTAACCATTCTGTAATCTCATGGTTATGGACACAGCTCCAGAGTACAAAAGCAGTCATCAGAAGACTTATTTCAGTCCATTCTAGAGTGATAATCCCTTCCAATGACCACTACTTGTGTTTACTGGTGAGATGTAAGCATCAAGTGACAGCATCTATTTTATAGGCAAACTTTATTGCAACTATAGAAAGGTCTGTTTCAACAAGTATAAAAGGTCTGTTTCACCAGACTTTGTACTTTGTAGGCAAGGCCTCTATGCACAATGACGAGTAATATGTTTGCCATTGCAGGTTAGACAGGATTTGATTGATTATAACAACTGGACCAGAGATCAATGGAACAATGTTCTGTTTACAAATGAATCTCAATTTTTCTTGGAACCAGACAATAGACAACTGAGGGTGTGAAGAGAGGTTGGGACCAGATACCATGCTGTTAACATTGTTATGCACCATGCTTTTTGTGGTGGAGTGTGACAGTTGCAAAGTCACAATGTTCAAAAATACCAATAATAACAAGAATAATCTAACCTAATGGTTTTAATAACTCTTCAAATCCACAGTCTGGCCTGAGCTTATGTCTTTTTACTATTTCCTAAATAAATAAATCAATAGTTAATAACGATGTCGAATTAGAATTATATGTATGATCCTATAGTTTATAGTGCTGAAGATGGTCTTGTAACTGAAAGTGCTTCACTAAATAAATGACATTGTGCATTTTTACTGCTAAAATGTGCATGAATTTAAAATATTAAATAAATCAAATCAAGCAATTACTAACTAATGTCTACCCAACAAAAAACAGATAACTGAAAAACTTATGGCTTAAAGTATCAAAGAAGTATTAGACCTAAATAATGAAAAACGATGTTAGAAACTTATACTAATAAATTGAATAAATTCTCAAAGCAAATATTGATTGGTCACTTCTTCATAGCAACCTGACAATGAAAATATTGCAAGCTCCAAATAATGCCAAATTTCATATTAACTTTTTTTTTTTAATCAACCAGCATTTCCTGTAACTTAGGAGTCTGTAATCAATCTGTTGTTTTTTCTAACTTTGATTTTCTAAAATAGAGAAATAAATATTTTATTCCAAAATATTTGTTTTATTTGCTGTATTAATATAATTAAAAGTGATAAATAAATTTTTAAATACACAAATAAAGTTTTTAAGGCTGGGAGATGGGTCCTCTGAAGTGAGTGAGTTCATTTAACTGCATAGTTGTACGTAATTAGATATCAGGTTGAGGGAATGTGAATGTGATCTTTATAAGAGAGTAGATCACCAAATAACTTAGTATAGAAAAGTAGCTCGCATAGTAAAAAAGGTTGAACACCACTGCTATAGAGCATGTGTGGGATGTTCTGGAAAGAGCTGTAGCTGCTTGCCAATAATCTCTCAGAACATTCCAAGAACTGCCAGTTGCTGTTGAAGTAGATTGGCAATTATTTCCATCAGAACAACTTGATCATCTCATTGAAGACATGAACTGTCAGTATCAAGCATGCATTCATGCCTCAGGAAGACATATTCCATATTAAATCATCATTTTGTATTGTTTGTGTGCACCTCATCATGAGTTGTGATGGGAAACATCTTGTAATCATTTTTTCCCTTATTACTAATGCAAATATTGATTTGTTGTTGTTTGTTTTGAGAGTATTGTTATTCATATGACACTTGTCTGCATTTTGAAGTAAATTGATTGAACACTTTACCAGTTCTATCCAGTTTTCATACCTATGCTTAACTTTTGGAGGGCAGTTTATGTATGAATTATAACAAAACTACAAATGATTATAATAGTTATTTCATGATAAAAACATAATAAAAATATAAATTTATATTAATAATGCAAATGACATTTTGAAAATTCTAGTGGTTGCAACTTCTAATTATGATGGTTGGAAGGAGGACCTAATTTGCTGGAATGGCTATTTTTATTAAAATTAAGAATAAAGAATAAGAAACACTGGGTGGAATATTTATCTATTTTTTAGTTTTAAGTTAATCATGATGGTGGTGATAATTCTGAAGTTTGTAATTTTATTGGACTGAAGGTTTTGTTCTTCGCAATTGTTTTATTTATTTAAGACACAAATATTTTTTATCACCAATTATTTTTTTCTTCTGATATGTTTTGAATTAAAGAAAATAATTCTTAGTTGTATTTCTTTTCTTTTCATTTTCTTATGAAGAAAAATTATTCAAATTTCATTAGTACCTTAAGAATATTATAAAAGTAAAATATTTGTAAAGATCTTTTGGCAACAATCTGGTATTGTTTGAATATATAATCAATTAAACTGATAATAGCTTTTAACAATTACTATAGATTGTAATTTATTCTAAAAAGCTTTTAGATATATATAGATATGTGCTGCCTTCTGGACAACATCCATTCACATATATATCTGAGATCCCACCGTAAAAAAATACTGCTCAGCTAATGGAACCTAGTGGATGTAAACTGCCATTGTGGGCATATGTGGGCATGAAGCTGATTTAAACAAATAAATTGTACTGCTATCTGTAAAATGATATTCTACATATTGAATTTATATCACATTAAATATATGTAGCATGCATTTACTGTAATGTAAAACAAAATAAATAATTATAAGAAAATAATGATTTTCTGTATAGTACATATATTGTGAAATCATTTAGTGTAGCTGCATAATTATCAGTGTGAGATACTATGTAAAAAATTTTAAACATAAACGTTTGAACAATTTGATAAATAGAACTTTATTGTATTTTTAGTATTGTAGTGTTAAAATATTACTTCAACTTCATCCAAACTCAATTTTAGTTACCTACACATTGATGTTTGCAAACTACAGCTTTGTTTGTGATAAATTTCACATTGTGAAAATAACAAATATAACCAAACCTATATATTCTAGTACACTATACTGACTAAATAGCAAAAATACTATACAATATTGTATTACAACTAACTAATACAGTACAGGTATCCCTCCTATAACCTGGTTTTGTTTTAACATGATTTGAAAATTGTGGAAACTTTCATATAACATGGTACTTCTACAACATGATTTTTACTTAACACAATTAGAAAATTACATTTACTCTCCTACAGCACAAAACATTATCATTAATTTTTGTAAATCCACACTATGGACACACAATATATACATGAAATCAATCATTGGGAATACATTGCTAAAATTAATCATAAATGCAATTTTGCTAGTTTTCCATGAGAGAGATGAGAATGCAGTCTATTTTCGATTTCAATTAGAAATTAAATTAATTGTTGACCATTGAATATGTTCTCTTCCAAATGTTCAGTTCTTGGATAAAATGAATTTAAAAAATAGAAAAAAATATTCAAGAACTGAATGTTTTTTTTTTTTTTTTTTCTATTTTTTTAAGTTGTTTTGGATATATCTTAAGGAAAGATTGTTTTGTAGTGGGTTAGATTACAGATTTTGTAAAGAGAGCAGAAGATACACAAGCTTTAAATGCAGGAAAAGTTCAGAAAATGAAGTTGATAATGTTAAAAAGAAAAAACATTCTCGTTTTAACTGAACAATGGTAAGGAAGATATAATTATTAAATGAATGTTATATAGATTGTATACTCTTTTCTTTCTTTTTTTTGGAGTCTTATGTATATATTATTTCTTTCTTTATGTTTCATGTTTTTAATTGGTTTTGAAATGTAATTCTCTTTTTTGTATTGGCTCTAGGTCTCATATAAGATGGTTTCACACAACAAAATATTTTTTAGGAACCTATCTACTGTGTTATACAAAGTATATCTGTATTGCATAGTAATGTAATGTATCATAATACACTAACAAACAGCAGATAATAAATTAATACTGAACAGTAATTAGTCATAGAGTTTGAGGTCTAAATTAAAAAATAAAAATTGCATACTTTACAGGTATCCCTTGATTAGTTCAGTTAATAAATCCTTGCGATGTACCGCATATATCAAAACCGTACTAATCAAACTAAAAAATCAATGGGAATAATTATAATGAATCCTGGAAAATATCAAAATTTTAAACTATAAAACCAATGGGAATAATTATAATGAATCCTGGAAAATATCAAAATTAGAACATATATTTTTTTTTCTCTCTCAAAATGTATTTATATTGCATTACATGTACTTTAAATCATTAAGGAATATGTATAGGTATTTAAAAAATAGTAAGAATTAAAATTTATTTTTCATTAAAAATTGAATAAATTTTGTAAAAAATAATTGCATGTCCATAGACATTGAGTACTGGAGATTAAATAGTCAGCCTTGCCTTCAGTTTATGTTGTAATGGCTATTATTAGGTAGTTGCCATTCAAGCTAAATTTATTAATAAATAAAATTAGAAACGAATTTAAAATATAACAATTAGATGAGGAAAATTGTAATATTAACAGAATTAAATAAATAAATTTATTGGTGCTCTAATCATATAAGCTACAATCCCCAAGATTCAGTTGCCAATACTTCAGAGGGTTTAAAAAAAAAAATTGCATTTGTTGAAGCACACTAATCAAATTTGGCACCGCATATATTAAGGGATAGTGTCAAATTTTTTTGCACACTAATCAAAACCACATTATTCAAACCCGCACTAATCAAGGTCTTATATTTTCTAATTTAGATCCTTAAACTCCCTGACTAATTATTACTGTTCAGTATTAATTTATCATCTGTTGTTTGTTAGTGTATTATGAAACATTACTATGCAATATAGTATTTTTGCTATTTAGTCAGTATAGTGTACTGCAGTATACAATATAGGTTTATTTAAATTTGTTATTTTCATGTAAAATTTACATACTGTCTTATTAGATGGAGCACATCCATGATACTAAGTAGCATATACCCATGCAGTAAATTGTTTCATAATCAGCATTTTTGGAACCAGGAGATTTTAATTTTGTAAAATATTTGAATGTTTGCAAAGTGTATCTATCAGTATATGTCAACATAAAAAATTATACATATATAATTCGCATGCATTATATATGTATATGACTAGTTATAATAATAAACTAAAGATTTAGATTAACATTTTTATTTATTTGACAAATTTTTCTGTAAAAGAAAATGGATATTTTATCTTTAAATCTAAATCTTTAGTTTATTATTATAACATTTTTATTTATTTGACAAATTTTTCTGTAAAAGAAAATGGATATTTTATCTTTAATTAACTTAAAATATCAAGCTCAAAATATATGCTCATACTTCTAGTTTAAATGATTAAAAGCCATTTAACTAGAAGTATTTTCAACTTTATTAAGTCCTCATCAGCTTTTTATAAAATAGAACTACTTTAAACCAGCTTTCTATTTTGTAAAAAGTGAATAAGGACTTTATTCACTTTTAAATTAAATGACTAGTTAAATGACCTTTAATTGTTTTTCTAGCTATTTTGATCTTGATATTTTGAGTTTGTTCACTTTCCAAGGTAGATGTTTATATTTTATGCTATTATCTTTAATAGTCTAAAAGCATGCTTTCTTTAAGGTTTAGTATTTAATAAAGTCACATTATAAGAAAATAAATTTTTATTACTTTTCAATAGAAAATAATTTTTTTATATTACTACTAGTAAGCATCAATTAAAATCTAATTACTATTTTATTGATTCTATTAATGCTTATAAGTCCTACTATGTTATTACTATTGTTCTGTAGTTTAATTATTGTATTTCATAAAAAACAATCATTTTTTTACAGGTTCCAATTACATTTGTAGATCGGTTTTATGGAGAATCTAAGCTTGGAGGAAATGAAATATTCCAATTTGTAAAAGGTCTTTTATATCTCTTTGTTACAACTTGAAACTGTAATTGTATGACTAAATTGATGTAATTATTTTATATAATCAAAATTTTATATTAGAATAATTTAAAAAGTTTATATAAAATAATTTTTCAAATTCTTGGTTATGTTTGATATTTTATTGAATTTAGCCTTTAAAATTATATACAGATTTTTTATAGAAATTATATCAACACAATTTTTATCATGTTTAAAAAATTCTTATTTGATATTTTTAGTTAATCAATAGCACTTAATCTTAAAATAATTATACCTGAAATAGATTCACATTTCAAATAAGTTCCATTGTCAGGTTGAAACAAGAAATTCAGATTTTTAACTTGCCAGCATTGATATTATAAATTGAAATGCCAATGTTACTAATTGTGGAAAATTCAATAGTTTGTTCCTGTCTTCTTATTTAATAGGTGTCTATGAAAAATAATTGCATTAATTGAGTAATTATTAAATAAAAGTTTCTTTATGAGCATACAGGAACTTCTTGACTTATATTCCTGGCAACATTGTGTAAACTAAATTTGCCTATTTAAGTTGTTATGATGCATATGTAGAGTTTATATCTTATTATGATAGTTATTTCAATGTACAACAATTTTACTATTGCTAGAATATCATCAAAAGTAACATGATCAATTGTTGTTATATAAAATAATAATTGTTGCCGTATTACTGCATACTGTGCTGAGTATTAAATTATAGAGTTCATTTTTTAAATATTTTACACACCAAAATTTTTATGTAAAGTGCTTTTATTTAATATATAAATTCAAAACAATAAGATAAATTGTTTATTCAAAAATGTTTTCGGCTACCCACGTAGCCAAAAACATTATTGAATTAACAATTTATCTTACTTATTTGGCTTATTGTTTACTTTTATTTAATATCTAAAATAAGAAGTATTTCAGTATGAATTTATATAAATTATGGAACTTATATTATGGAACTATTATAATTTCTAAGTAAAAAATTTTTTAATATGCAAGTACAGTGTATTCTGCTTAATTGGGTCAGCCACGTAATTGGGACAAATCTCAAAGAACGAAAACCAAACTAATAAACTAATACAAAATTTAAACACTTAATTGGGACAGTAGCAGAAAAGGAATTTTCAATTTTTGATATATTTTAGGGATTTTT
>AYEL01087121.1:0-13853 GCA_000484575.1 Olivierus martensii
TTTTATTTTAGAATTTATTATTACTTCGTTTAATTGGGACAAAATGGCTTGGCCCGACGTGTACCAATTAAGCGGAATCCACTGTATTTGAATTTAATTACTCTTGCATATATTTACAAATACAAGATTGATAATAGCTTTTGTGAGATGATGATAGATTCTAAAATCATCAAATAATGAATCTGTATAATTGTTGCAAATATTTGTTTAAAATATAAATTATTTTTATTGAAGGATTAAATGAAGTTATTTTTATATATAAATTTAAAGATAATTCGAAAAATTAACGAAATATAAATTATATTCTTAATTTTTGGAATTAAATTTTTTTATAATTCCAAAAATTGTTTAAAACATGAGTTTTTAATTATAAGTAATGTATCCAATTTAAGGAGGATTACTTTTAAATTAATGCTGTATTAAGTAAGAATTTTTGCAATTATAGAGTAAACTGATATAGAAAAATTTAAAAATTCAGGATTTTTAAAAAATTGAAATAAATTTTATTACTTAACAACACAAGTTTTATCATCATAATTTTTAAAACAAAGCACAATATAAAATTTAAATTTGTAAATTAAGTTTTGAATCTTAAAAAAAAAAAAGCTTTATAAAAATCATTCACATTATTTTGAAGAAAAATTTACAAATGAAATTAAATAAAACAATTTCAGTATTTGAATTTTTGAAACCACTCAAACAAAAACATTTTGAAAAACATTCAGCAAATGACTTTTTTATTCACATCATTTCTTTTTCCATAAAAAATGTCAATTATTCTTGCATTTATTATTAAATGTTAAAAAAACAAAATTGGCTCATATAGTTATCAAACATATATTTCCAGAAAAATTTGAATTTAATTACTCTTGCATATATTTACAAATACAAGATTGATAATAGCTTTTGTGAGATGATGATAGATTCTAAAATCATCAAATAATGAATCTGTATAATTGTTGCAAATATTTGTTTAAAATATAAATTATTTTTATTGGAGGATTAAATGAAGTTATTTTTATATATAAATTTAAAGATAATTCGAAAAATTAACGAAATATAAATTATATTCTTAATTTTTGTAATTAAATTTTTTTATAATTCCAAAAATTGTTTAAAACATGAGTTTTTAATTATAAGTAATGTATCCAATTTAAGGAGGATTACTTTTAAATTAATGCTGTATTAAGTAAGAATTTTTGCAATTATAGAGTAAACTGATATAGAAAAATTTAAAAATTCAGGATTTTTAAAAAATTGAAATAAATTTTATTACTTAACAACACAAGTTTTATCATCATAATTTTTAAAACAAAGCACAATATAAAATTTAAATTTGTAAATTAAGTTTTGAATCTTAAAAAAAAAAAAGCTTTATAAAAATCATTCACATTATTTTGAAGAAAAATTTACAAATGAAATTAAATAAAACAATTTCAGTATTTGAATTTTTGAAACCACTCAAACAAAAACATTTTGGAAAACATTCAGCAAATGACTTTTTTATTCACATCATTCCTTTTTCCATAAAAAATGTCAATTATTCTGCTATTATTCTTGCATTTATTATTATATGTTAAAAAAACAAAATTGGCTCATATAGTTATCAAACATATATTTCCAGAAAAATTTTTGAGATTTTATACTGTTTTGAGATAAAATTCAAAATGGATTCACTTAGAATTTTTAGTTGAATTCTTTTCAAATAAAATTTTAAAATATTTTAAACTAATAATCTAGAAAGAATTTTTATATATAGGAATCTATAAAATCCTATATAATGCTATTTAACTTATTTTAACTGCATTATTAGCATTTAACAAAATGTTAAAAATTTTTTTGAAAAACTAATATAAAAAATCAATAATTACAATCTAAAGAATGATTTTCCTTACCTGCATTAAAATGCAGATTTAAAGGACTTTAACCTTGAATCAAAGTAATCCATTAAAAGTTTGAAACAAAAAATAACAAATTTGAAAATCAAAACATATAAAAGTTAAAACAAACCATGATATCACAATTTTATTTTAATGGATTTGTAAAACAGAGTACATTTCTTAACTCACATGCAGGTTATGTACAATAGGTATTGAAAAAATTTTATATACATTTTATTATACATTGATTTTTTTCTAATCTTTACACTTTGAATAAACAACATTAAAGACAACTTCCCTGAATTAAAATAAGATTGTGTGCAATACAGTGTTGAAGTAATTTATTTTCAATGCTTGCTTTTAATTCTGTAACCTGAGAATATTTTCATTTTCTACAGTTGTATTACTGACTAGAACTGAGATCAGAATAGGGAAGTATTGATACAAATATTATAAATTATTGTTTTAAAAACACATACAACAGTCATGATGGAAAAATAATTAAAATTTAGCTTCTACAAAATCTTTTTAATGAGTTATACAAAAACTTTTCAAAAGAAATTTTTAGCTGACTAGTTTAGCAATATTTTTTTATATTTCATTTGCTGCTATAAAAAGTTTTTTTATGGAAATATTTACAAATTTTGCAATTTATTGATCAGTGGGATAGAAAATGAATTATAATATCATATAAATTTCTAAGTTTACAAAATTTTTGTTATTTTTAATAGATTCACTAATTTAAGTATTGGTATTTATAACAGCTTGAATATCTGTGTAAATAAATTAAATGTAGTAGAAGGATATAAAATTTAATAAGATAGCTAAGAATGAGCTAATTCTTGAGGGGTTTTAGGTGGGCTCTCTAATAAAGGTGACATACAGGAAGGAACACAGGCTGTTAAAGCTCTCTTCTCAGCCCATTTGCTTCTTTTCTCTGTTACACTGACATTTTTTCGACTTGTAAGAATGACATGGCACACCATTCCTTTGCATTCTCGACACACTGTGGTCAATGGTCCTTTGGGAGTTTCTCCAGTCGTTTCGGCTTCCTGAATTGTCCGTGATCTATTGAAAGGAGATCTCTTTGCTGCCGGCCAAGTTCCAGATACATCTTGAATTGCATGGCTGGAAATTGACTGTGGAAATTTATTTACCATTACTTGATTAGATTTTGATGTAATATTTTGACTCCTTTTGCCAGTCCACAAACTAAAACTAAAGTAATAAATTTGTTAAATAAAATATTTTTATATATAAAAGCAAAGTAAACCTTTTATTCTATAAATATGGAATAAATGCAATTTTTTTAATCAAGAGAAATTTTTCCATTTCTTTCAACTATAATACATTTTTTTTTTTTTGCATTTATTCCATATTTATAGAATAAAAGGTTATTTTTTTAATCAAGAGAAATTTTTCCATTTCTTTCAACTATAATACATTTTTTTTTTTTTTTCTAAAATGTGAATTGCTAACCTTGAAAGCTGAAACGATTCTGAAAACTTTCTGAAAGAATATCCAGATGAGTTTGAGATTGGTAATTCATTGACTGGACTCGGTGTTGGACTAAGCATATATACAGGGACACTGGCAAAATGATCCGTGGGAATGCGCATCTAAAATTTTAAGTTCAAAATTTTTAATTTGACACAATTTTAATTTTTAACAACTGTAAATACTTACTTTAGAAGAACATTTGTCACAGACAACTCTTTGACACATTTTGCATTTAACTCCCCAAGGACCAAAAAATGAAAATCTAGTTTTTTTACATGTAAAACATACCTGGAAATATTTTATAATTTAAATGCAAATTAACAGGTTTAGATAACCTATTTTTATTTTAAGAGAATAATTCTTACTTTTCCTTTTTCTAATTCTTGATATAATGTGTTACCCATGTTTAACATCAATGTTTCTAATTCTGCTTTTGTCAATACATTTCTTATGTGGATCAATTCCTCCAAAGTCAGAGAAAGAGACTGAATGGATTTTTCCCAATGGGACTATTAAATGCATTTTGAGATAGGCATGGAAATTAATAAAATAAATTAAATTAAAACATTACTTACAGCATTCCAAACTCCAAAATTATTTGGAATTGGTGGTAACTGAATCTGTGAACTTTTACAGATAAACTGTTCAGAAATTAATGCTAACTGCTGTGGTTTGGTAGGAGATTCACAAACTGATATACTATGTCTTCTTTCTAATCTATGACCTATAAAAAATTAACCAAAATATATTACAAAATGATTGAAAAGACAGAAAATGAAATTTTATTAAATAAAAGTTTACTTTGTTGACACAGGGTACTGGGCGGTTTAGTAGCAATTATTTTATCTGCTGGACGTGCGATTGAAGATTGTTCAGTAATTGGTGTCATAGGAAAATCAGTATCATCGTCGTCATCATCAAAACTGGGTGATAGAGACAGCGATAAATCAGCCTTAATTAGACGTCTACGCGGTTGAGGTGTAATGTCGTCGTCATCTAACTTTGTTCTAGAAGTTTCCACTGATAAAAATAATAATAATTTCATTATATCAAATAAAAATAGAAAGTAAAAAACTCTGCATTCGTTTTTTATACAAAAGAATAACCACCTGTATCCTCCCTGTTTCCGGTAGGACGGAGCGTGTGTTGTTGACGGATGGAAGCCATTAATTTCTCGTACAAAGTTGGCTGTTTTGGTGGGGCAGGAGCTAATTTTCGTTTTGATACCTAAAAATTGTGTTTTTGGTTAATGCAATTAATTTTATTAAAATAAATAAAAAAATATTATTAGATACTTACTGGAACCAAGGGAGGTCTGGATCGAATGAATTCCAAAATTAGAGCGTGTGCATCTTTCTTCACTCGCGGAGGTATATCTCCATTAACCTTTAAAATATAGTTTTAAAAAATTGTTAATTGCGCGATATCCATTGATAAAAAAAAAAATTATAAAAATTCAACCAACCATAATTTTATTTAATTTATATCTGCGAGATCGTATATCATCTAATAACATCTCATAAGGAGTCAATTCAAATTCAATAGGATGAGGATTGAGATCTCTCTCTACTTTCCTTAATTTAACACCTTGTCGCAGTTCCCTGATCACCTGCATCCACAGTCCAGCCTAGGAAATTTTTGTATCAGCACGGTTATTTAACTCAAAAACGATAATCTTTATCGTGAATTTCTTACCCAGTCCTGAAATTTCAGGTTATCCAAATTCGTTTCTCCATCTGTTTCGACCAAGGCGTGCTGTCTGAGTTCTTTAGTACCTGCAGATATTTTTTCTAAAAACGTGGACAGTTCTAATACTTCAGCAACTAACGCTCTGCATACTGCTTTATAATGGCCATCAGCTTGACCGGGACATGCTAGACGATTGGCACATATCTTGACGAGAAAATATAAAAATTTATTCTATTTGGTGAAGATAAATAACAATATAATAAATCAGATGTACAATGGAGAATTTTGTGTTATTCGTGTGTGCTTATAATAAATGAAAATTATTTTTGAAAAATTCCTTCTTAAAATATACGCTTTTGTTTCAGCTATTAATTTCACGCGTATATGCTCGTCCTAATTTTAGCGTGTTTGGTGGGACTAAAGTGCGACGATCATTCGAAACATTATATATATATATAACTTTCACTGCGTTACTTACTATGTAAATATTTGAGAAATAAATATTGTAATTTAAAGATCTCTAGTGTATTCTGTATTCAAAAATAAACTGTGTTACACTATCTAGTATAATCAGGAATTCTGCTGAAAAAAGAAGAAAGAAAATTCGCTTGCATCCGAAAAATCGATACAAACTTTCGATGTCGCTTCAACTAGTATCAAGAAAAAGAAAATTTTTATTTTGTAATAAAATTTCTGATCAATATTTGAAATTTTATAGTAGGTCTAGACGGTGATAAACATTTTATAACAGTTTCAAAAATTTTCGGCAAAAATTGCAGCAGTAATTTTTTAATTTTTTTTTTTTTTTTCGAAACTAAACGAATTTTTAAAATAAATGAGAAACAACATTCGATAAAAAGCACTTTCGGCATTAAGCGATTTAATTTTCGTTTGTAAAATATAAAAATTTAACTACAATCTCGCGTACCATCAATAGTTGTGACTTGTAAAAGAGAAGAGCAGAGGGGGGAAAATCTCTCGAACTATTAGGAGATAGATGATACTGGATACTTGGCTCGTGTTCAATTTAACCCAAAATTAAATTTTAACCTATAGAGAACCGAATTGTGACAAATGAAGATGAAACTTTCCGGAATTTATTTACTCAACAAATCTACGAATTTTTTTTTTTTACATTCATCGGTTGGTTGATCGCCAATAATAATTGCAAATAAGGAGAAAGAGAGAGATGATCAAGCGGAATATAAGTATATATATTTTCTTCAAAGTTATATAAATGTGGAAAAAAATGCTAATTTAATTCTAAAATTGCAGAACGGAAAGCATAATAAAATAAGCGGTGACACAATTACCATCAACAAATTAATGATCCACGACATATACTCAACTGCACAAAAGAATTAGTCATCATCTGGCCATGACCTTGCAACCAAACACCTGCTTGTGCTTTTCCAAAATGTTCTCACTTCAATGCATCCATTCTTAATAGGTGTTATTTTGTATTTAATTGTCTTATAGCACATCTATTTTTTTCGCCTAAACCGAGACAACGAAAACCTGTTAAGCGAAATTTGTATGGCCCTATTTCGAGAAACTTAAAAATTACCAAGATGGCTTCCTCACTTAAGTAATTTTTTACGTATGTGTATAATTGTTTAGTTGGAACAGATTGTGCTTAAAATTTCTCTCTTTCTATTGTTCTCTCGAATGCTAAATTAACTCTGCCGTGAATACAATAGTTAATTTTTTCTTTATTTTTTTCACTGATATGATATATCAAAAATTATATAGTTTCTAAATTTTCATTAGAGCGTAGCGCCATCTGTCATCATTTAAAACAAATTTTCTTAAAACGAAAAAAAAAATCTGGATAAATTTTTTTTCTAATAGATAAAAATTATTTTCTTACCTCCATTACTTTACTTAGAGTCACACCCTGTAACTGTTTAGAATTCGAGTCGTCATTCGTTTCATCTTCTTCCGCATCTCTTTCGATACCTTCGTCTCCATTTTGAGATTCCGCGTCGTCGTCTGACGTCGTACCTTCGTCATCTTGATCAGCCGACGTCATAATGTCGATTAACCTCTCTAATTGATTGCTGAGACTTCTTTCTTCGCTTTCCGATAGGCCATAATCTAATGCTTTAAAAATTACCAGTCCCAAGGACGAAACAAGCTAAAATAACGGCATTAAAAAAAAGGAAACAGTCATTAAAATCAAATTTTAGAGAAGTTCTTGATGTTTCTGAGAAAGAAAAATAATAATAAAATTCTACGGGAATAAACATACAGACAGGAATTTAAATAAAAAGAATTTTTTTTCTAATATTTAATAAAAGCGGAAATAGGAAGTCATGTGACGAAACTGTGAGGTTATCACGCATTTCTAACTTAATATCGTGATGTTGAAGCATTTTCACTGTCCCGTCTGATGCATGAAAAGGACGTTCGAGTTCCGCGTTAAAAACTGACAAAAAAAGTGAAAAAATGTCATTATTTATAGTAATATTTTTAAATGCAGATTCCAAAAAAATTCTAGAATTATTCTTAAGTTCACATTAGAAATTGGCAAAACGAATGAGAAAATTTGTCAGTTACAGTAAATTAAAATGTTGATTACAGAAAAATTCTAGAATAAATTAATTTTTTTTTTCAGTTTCAAATATGGAATTAGTCATTTACAAATAATAATGTAAAACATAGATTCTAGAAAAATTGTAGAATTTTTACGTGAATCTATTATATATTCTGATATTCTTACGTGAATCTATTATATATTCTTGTAAATATACATTCGTTTAAAATCTTTTCATCAAAATTTATGGAATATAAATGAGAAAATTTTCTTTGAATCAATACATTTTATATGCTATAATGAAAACTTTAAAAATCATATTAAAAATTATTACTAATTCCCCTAACTCTTGGATACTAAAAAAAGTAAAATTTCATTATGTTTGCTATCTCATGCGATTTACGCAAGTACTTGTTTTAAGAAATTGTGCAATTTAAAAAGAGGATATTGAACTATAGAATTTAATAAAAGTTATTTTATATTAAAAAAATGTTTAATTTTATACGATTATGTTTGACAACTTTTAATATTTACTGCTATATTTACATGCGTTTATATACTGACATAATTATAAAATGTTTACCTGGTATTCGTTATCAGCCAAAGATCTAAGTCCTGAAATATTTATAAAAATTCAATTTAATATTTTTATATGAATCAGGTTAAATTCTAATGTATTTTAATGCTTAACAAAATATTTTACGGAAGAAAAATGTAGCATAACTAATAATTACGCTGAGTAATAACAGTAAATGTCATCCCTTTAATATATCATAAATAACAGCATACATTCTAAATATTTTACAGTACATTTTTAATTATTCACACTGTCAGTAATGGTACATTAAGCAAGTAGAGGATCTGTGATAGGAATAGGACCTCCATGTGTCATCCTAAAGAACATCTATCATATCCAAACCTATCTTGAGTTATTGGGTCATCCATTTTAAATTTCCGATATAAGGTCAATCGCAAACCCGCATTGTTTTTAACGCATAGTTTATTCTAGAACAAAAATTTGTGCTTTAGATGTCAATAAATCAGTATGTATGTATGTTAGAGGAAATATCAGGGTGACCGTGACAAATTGTTATTAACAAGAAATCTCAGAGACCAGCAGCCATAATACTCCAAGTCTCTGTCTGAAGGCGTAGATAATGACGAAAATTAGTAACGGCAAGATGAGTAACCTGGCTGAAAGCAGGAAAACGTCCGAATGGTTTTGTACACATACGGCGAAGAATATCTACATCTAGAAACGGTTTCGGCAAATTAATGCTAAAAATAAATATTAATGAGAACGGTATCAAGTTTTCCTGATTTATTTGTATTTCCTTTTATCAATACCGATTTTACGCCCAATTAATAACCTATTTTGAAGTAGAGACGATGAAGAGCCTCAGGAATTAGATTCATTAATATCGAGAAAGAAAAGATCTTTTATGTCTTTAAAATTCGTAGAACTAATTTTAATTTCGCCACGACAATTTTATGGATAGAAAGCCTGAAGTTTGTTTACAAAGTTTTGTGAGTAGATAGAAACACGCCTTTAGGGAATTGTGCCGATCTTGCCTAATTAAAAAAATTTTTTTTTATTATTTTTCTATATTTGCTCTACAATCAATTTTTTCTGTTTTCTGACAAGTTGGTAGCGATGATGAAAAACTCTGGAGAAATTAAGAGTTTAAGGGTACAAAACATTTAAATTGCTAAAGTACACTTCTTTTAATGAAGTGAAAATTAAACAGATATCAAATTTCTGTATAATTTTGCTTTGTTATTACGTCACAATGTATTGTAGTTTAAATTTTGATGATAACAGTTATGTCAACAATCATTTCAGATAATTGCTGCAACTAAAAATCGTATCGAAATCTTACTGCTTATAAAAAAATAATTGCAATCTAATAGAAAAATGAATAATTTATCGAGATTAAATGTTGAGATAAATTTCAAAAATAAAAAAAGCAAATTTCCAATTTCTAACATCACGATTTGATTCTTGTCCGTTTTGTATCTTTAAAGAAACAATTAAAGATGAAGAGATATAAGTAGTTTGAATGACAACTTATTAACAAAAATAATCTCTATGGGGTTACAGTTTGGGTTACCAATTCTAGCTCCTTCTAACCGAAGTCACGTAATGTTTATTATGCGTGAAATTTTAATTGGAAGCGTGATTATTCTCACGCTATATAAACTAAACTATCCATCTTGGTTAGTAGACAACTCAAAAATATATGTATTTATTTCTATGTACGGTATATAAATGAATTTTTCTGTTAAATTTATTATTTAACCTATATTTTCGGTCATATGCTTACCGTATAATAATTGTTACGTGGGCTTTGTGCAGCGTAATTAATTCAAAAAATGCAAAATGTCGTGCGAAGAAAATCTGTTTTAAAACCCTACAGGATAATAGGCAGGATGAAGTGATTAGGTCAAGTTAAAGGTGACGTAATGTGACCCTTATGATAAAAGATGCGAAGAATTATGAGAATTCTTTGTTTAAACTTTATGAATGTGTTTTTGCAATACTGTTCTCCTCCCTATTATAATAAACAAGGAGGTAACTTTAGCGTTAAACTATCTCCGGTCTAAAACTGCGAATTATCTTGTTCGTCTCAGTGATTTTGGAAACAACTGTGAAGTTTCATGTCAAGCAATAACCAAAATACATCTTCACAAAGAACCTATTAACCATTGCAGAGAATGCACCTCCTATTAACCATTACAGAAGACTACACACTTAAAGTGTCCAATAATTCAAAGTTTCTAGCTTCCTACTCCCTTTGGTCACCTCACTTAATTAATACAGCTAAATAATGAATTTTCGTAAATAAAAATACATAAAATTGGGTTGAGGACGCGAACTTGGCCCGATTAATAGGGGTTGTGAGGCTCAATTAAGGGACAGTTTTTTTTTACCCATTAGAAGAGATTATTGTCGCCTGTGTCACTTCGCTGATGTTATCTAATTATGTGATAAGATTACAACTGTGGCCATTCACCTTTAATACGCGGAGTGAAAGCTGTGCGAGAAGTCTTTAATCTAATCTTGAGAGACTTGTCAGCTGTCAATTCTTTACTATAAACGCAATCTAAACGATTTAGAGGGAATTTTAATTTAAAAGTTTGTCTAGTCTTAGGGTCAATACCACAGAAACACCTTTCCGCATTCTTATAATGGTAGGGAGTCGTGTCCTGGTTTTTTGTCCTTCTAAATATCAAAATTTAAATTACACACCGTATTTGTCCTTGCATCATTTAGAAAATTTTTACAAGATACTGTTGCACATCAACAACCTTGATTGTACCGTACACAATGCTCCACCCAACCTTGATTTTCCCACACGTGGCCATGTTGTCAGTTTTCTCATCAGAAATAAACTTCGTTTTGAATCTTAAAAAGAAGAGATTAGAAAAACAGGACAACTATATACAATGTTATATAATGGAATACGTTATATCTAAGTTACTCAATCTGAAAACTAATCTCCGGATAATTTGAATGACGACTTAATGACTCGAACGTGCACAATGCATTTAAAACGTTAAACCCTTCATTAAACTCCCTTCATAACGGAATGATCCTGCACCGCTGGTAACCAGTGGTAACAGTGTAGGATTTGCGACAGATAATAACAGATCAATCATGACAAATCGTGTGGGATGCTGTCACCCATGGCAACCGATGTAGGTTTTCGATATGTGGGTGGAACCAGTAAGATTGTTATCGTTTCCTTTACCCAAAATGGAAAAAAAGCAAGAAGTCTAGATAACGTTCTGGCCTAAATTTAAAAATTATATGCGATTCAAAAGTCTTTTAGGTCCTCGAAATCGTTCGATAAAAGTTATAAATACATAAAAATTC
Organism: Olivierus martensii; assembly: GCA_000484575.1. Lineage (NCBI taxonomy): Eukaryota > Metazoa > Arthropoda > Arachnida > Scorpiones > Buthidae > Olivierus > Olivierus martensii. The sequence goes on from AYEL01087121.1 coordinate 11,483, forward strand.
AATCAATCTACTTCGTAGTAAAATATATGCATACAGATCAAAACTGAAACATCAATTCAGATTTTTAAACAGGAATCATAATATTAGTTTACGTCTTTATATGTATTAAATTTTATGTTAGGCTAAGAGAATCATCTTAATTACATAGGCACACATTTAGTTCGTTTAATTAATGATAATAATTTTATGTTAGGCTAAGAGAATCATCTTAATTACATAGGCACACATTTAGTTCGTTTACTTTTATTTGATATCACACAGATGATGTAAAAAAATAGCCTGCACGAAAAAAAGAGAAACATCAGGTTTTAGAATAGGCAATTCCTTTAACCGTCTAGAATGGACATGCATACTAAATAGACATTTTCAGGAAGTGACCATAAGAATAATATCGAATGCAAGAGATACCCACTGCCCACAAACAGGTTATTCTAATATAATAATAATTACATTATTTTGAGGGCTATGATCCGTTGCCAATTTTTTTTGGCCGCTTATGATACAATGAAAACAATCCATATCCGTTTTCTTTTCCTGCATTCTTGTCATATTTCGATTATGCAAATTAAATACCAAGATTTGGAGATGTAACACTTTGTATAACATTCTTTATAAAGTTTAATTTGTCCCTAGGAAGTTACATATTCCATAATTAAGGAAAATTATTATTTTTGTGTAACATTATTTTCTTTTGATAAATGACTAAAAACCCGTTATACTTCCTCTCTGTATTCTTTCGTGAAACTTCGAATTTTTCGATGAAACAGGTCGCAAAAATTTCCTGAAGTTCCTATACAGAATGGCCCCGAGACATAATACGAATTGCTCATTTATAAAAATTATATGCAGACAATTTGTCGTCGGATCCATAAAATAATTCATAAAGGTCAGTTTCTATTATCGTAGTATGTATATGAAAAAAAATCTGGTTGATGGCAAAATTATTTTAACGACAAACGGGTTATGGAGATGCCTTCCGTTCTTTGTTGCTATGTGGTCTCGGATGGATATATATTATACTTTGGGCGGTGTTAAATGGCATCGGTACATTAAATTCTCACTAGACGAAGGCTAAAATTATCAGTAAATACCGACAAAATGAATACATTCAATCACAGACAGAAATCAGTAACCATACGACTGTAGATCCTGTCTTGGCAATATAAACCGTGTAGTTCCTTTTCGACCGGAAATACCCATTCTACCGTTATCTGCACACCCGGCAGGTGATGTCAAGGACGAGAGAAAGCTAGTCAACCCTCCTTTTTTTCCTTTCGGGAGCAATAACATGTGACTCAAACTTACAGCTTTCGGGTCGCTTTGTTATAAAATACATCCAGACAACTGTTTTGTAATACGAGAAAAACGACACCCTGCCACGTTTAAAATGAGAAAATTTTGCACTCACGTCGTTTCTTTGAACGATTTCGTACGTCTGTTTCGTCTAAATTAATTTTCTCTCATTTTTTCGAAGTGAGAACAGTGAAAACCCCAATCTGGTTACGGCTCCTTTAAGAGTTCCTCTTTCAAAGATAAAGTAAGAAAAAAAAAGTAGAAGGAAATCCCGTTCTAAAACTAAATGCAGTAATTAGATTTGACCCAGAATATTCGAAGATTGATTTATTCGAATATCGATATACAAAGTAAGTTAATGACTCTTGGAGAATTTTTTAAATAGCAAAATTAAAAAAAAACCGTCGAAGACTGCGATGAAAATATTGGGAATTTTATCGAATTTCGAAAGGAGCACTGTGTCACGGCCACAGACGTGCAGATCTAATCTGCGACATTCATCGATCTGTCTTAGTATGCGAGATGCCATGTGACTCCCCCAGCTATTTTTATGAACCATAAACCTTTAAAGAGAGAGAAACGCTTCGTTACGAAAATTATATCGCTTCTCTAATTTTCGTAACTGCCGATTTTCGACGTATCAACTACTAGAAACCAGTTTTCAGTCGGCCTTCATTCCTTCCGATGTTTTAATTATTCAACAACAACAAAAAAACGAACATAATTCAATGTGTAATAAAACTTATAAAATATTATACGGGATAAAATTTTTGGGTTAAAAAAAGTGGCAAGTTTTTCTTTTAGGACATCACCATTGTTAAAATTTGGTGTCAACATATTTTTTTCTAAAACTACACACGCTTTCTGCCCGCCTACGTAGGTGTGTCCGCACACTTATCTAGGTCTGAAATGGAAGTTTTCCACTTCAACGGATTAATCATTCATTTGTGGCACGATTCTCCCCATTTTTATATATTAAAAAAGAAAAAATATCATATATAAGAGAATTTTTAAAATAGCAAAATTATAAAAAATTAAAAAAAAACCGTCGAAGACTGCGATGAAAATATTGGGAATT
>AYEL01087122.1:0-77016 GCA_000484575.1 Olivierus martensii
CAGCTTTTCAACAACAGAGACAAGGTTAGCCAGCGAGACGCAGCCAAATAATTCAAATGCGATTAGTCCTACACTTAAAGTCTTGAAGACTACCGGCGTGAACTATGTCACGCGTTACTGCGTGTGGAAAATGTTTTTGGGCGTTTTAACATAAAACGCATGGAGCCCAAAATTTTAAACTTACAACATTACAAAGACCATAAATAGCCCATAAATCTGGCATGAAAATTTTTTGGTACTTCTATTTTAACGGCCTGTGCGACATCTGCCCACTCAACCCCCCACAAATAAACCGATATTGGTGCCGAACGGAATGAGCCCAAAATTTTTAACTGCCCAATATTAAGAACCCATAAATAGCCCATAAATCTGGTATAGTAAATTTGAAATTCCGAAGAAGTGGGGGGCTGAGTGGGCAGAGGTATATTTATATCCCATCAAAAAACATTTCATGTAAAAATGTAGCCAAGTCTCGTGCCCTCTATCTGTAAAAAGTTGTGAGATATCATGAGAGCCAAGTCTAGCGCCATTATTTTGTCCGTAAAAAGTTGTAAGATATCATGAGAGCCAAGTCTAGCGCCCTTATTTACTCTGACACTTTATTCACAAATCACACATTATTGTATGTTTTGTTAAAGAACATTTTGTGACTTGATAATTATGCAGCATAAGAAAGTTACAACTCACAGCCTTACAACTTTACAATATTATGTAAAATATTAAATATACGGTACTTTATAAATACATACATGTTTAGTTCCTATATAAATACTGTATTATCTTATGCAATAGTTTACTAATAAACTTGAATATTAAAATGTAAGCAATAGTCGTCACATTCTCGTGCTGCGTAATTGTCAAGTCACAAAATGTTCTTTAACAAAAAATACAATGACTTGGAGTGATTTGTGAATAAAAGTGTCAGAGTAAAGAAAGGTGCTAGACTTGGCTCTCATGATATCTCACAACTTTTTACGGATAAGAGGCACGAGATTTTGTTACATTTTTTTACATGAAATGCTTTTTGATGGGATTTCACTTCTTTTTTGTGAGTTAATTGTAGAATAGATATATGCCTCAGTGTAAATGTAACGATAAGCAGAGAAAGGTAGAAAAATATCGTAGGTATAATATATTCGAAAAGAATTTCGAATATATGAATATAACTACGATATTTTCCTTCCTTTCTCTACTTTTTAAATCTGTTCGAAGGGAACCGCATTGGATAACATAATTATGTTCAAATAACGGGTGATGACAAAAATGGCACTAATTTCAACATTGCCGTATCGCTCAAAATCACGTTCGTATTTGAGCACGTGCATGCAATGAGATCTCGTGCATTCGAAATTTAACTGAAAGTGTTCTATTTTCGAATAAACTTTGGTTTTTCCAGTAAAATGCCATCCAAACAAGAGATACGTAGAAAACCTTTCGTACAACTTTACGAAGCAAATTGGCATCTTTGGAAAAACTGTATTGTCGATCATTTTGGGGTAGAAGGTGTCCCTAAGTGGTGCATATATTGCATTCTTAACCGAAATAATCCAGATAGGGTGCCAGGATCAGGTCGAAGAGCAAGAATCATGACGAAGACAAATGTCAAGAAGATAAAGCAGCTTTACAACAACAGAGACCAGGATAGCCAGCGAGACGCAGCTAAAAAATTCAAATGCGATCAGTCCTACACCTAAAGAGTTTTGAAGACTACCGGTGTGAACTGTCTCGCGTTACTGCGTGTGGAAAATGTTTTTGGGCGTTTTAACATAAAACGCATGGTGCCCAAAATTTTAAACTTACAACATTACAAAGCCCATAAATAGCCCATAAATCTGGTATGATTTACCAATTACTCCAGATAAAAAAAAATTTCAGGTTCTTGGGCAACTCCAACACAGAGATATGGAGGTGTCAAAAGTACACTGAGTTCCTTCCAGAAAAGGATGGTACAGCCGCGCTTGCTCGACTTGGCGGGGGCACTGCGTGCCCCAGATACTGTATATGAAGCCCTTAGAACCATAAGAAATGCAAAAAATTCATTTTCGTGTTGTTTCCTTAAAATTAAAATTGTTCTCTGTAGGATGTGCGCCCCACCTTGGGAATCACGGCTTTAATGCATTCGTTACCGGTTATTTATTCCAAGATATATACTGTAGAAATAATGTAAATTCAGTATCAATAAATTTTTATACCATAGTTCTTTTACATGGCATAAGGACGTGACAAAATGTTGACATAGTAAACCAGGTAGCAGCTGTTACGGCACTTGTAATCGTATAGAGCTACGAGAAACTGAGGATATATTCCCTTGGAATTGGGATATTGATAAACAAATTCATACGCGCAAAATATGTAGAGGATGAGAAGCGCGCGGGACGGCTATCCGTATCCACCGAGGAGTAGAGACTAATCGCGAAACCACTGAGTGTAATTCAGGTCGACCCGCCATCTGAGTCCCGAGTTTGGATACCACAACTACTGTATTTTGTCTGGAAGAGCGCACTCTGCCTCGAAAAAATAGGCTACTATGTCCAGATGTTTCACCTGGAAGCTGAAGATTATGCTGTACAATGGGCAATGTGCTATATCTATGAAATCGCACATTACAAATAGTTAATGCAGTTGGCAAGATTGGACGCCTAGAAACACTTCGGCTTTTCACACTGGAGGCCCCGGGTTCGAGTCGCGGATCCACCCCTTGAAAATATTTATCCTGGGGTCCGAGCCCGGCCCGTCGATCCCCGTCCTCCGTCATCCGGCGGCTGACTCTTCCGCAGGGAGGGGCAGCCTGTGGAAGAGCTTGTTTCGCCCCTCCACTTAATATTCTTTCAGAATGGAATGTGGTATCATCTGTTGACAACAAAATAAATAGTTAATGGATAGTATTTTCTTCACGACCAGGACCGGTTCCAGATCTGTGGATATAAACAAATGGACCGGCATAATCGTCGCATAAAAATGAACCGGCATAATCGTCGCATATGGGTAACCCAATGATAACATCGAGTAGAAAAGGGAATGTATGGCTCGGTCTTAACAAACCAAAAGTTTGATAAATATGAACCATTCATGCTTGCGGAACAAACAATTACGAGTGATACATATGTTGATATGTTAGAACCGTTCCTAGAACCTCGGTGGTGTTACAACAGGCTTTGTTACTGGTTATTTATTCCAAGATACAGTCAAACCTCTTTAAGCCGCCACCATCGGTTTGAAGATCCTCTCTGGCGGTAAAGGAGGGTGGCGGTTTATGGAGGATTTATGGTAACATGTGAGAAAACATGTATAGATTATTATGGAGGGTTAATGGTAACATGTGAGAAAACATGTATAGACTAGAGTGCTATTGTTTCATTTAATTAAAGGTGATCAGAAATAAATTGCTGAGTAGCAGAAGTATATTTTCTTTTTATATTCACAAATTAATTTCGTGAACATCTAATGTCGTTTTTGACATTTTTCCGAGTAAGAAACATATTTATATTCACAAATTAAAATCTTTTCGTGAACATCTAATGTCGTTAAATTAAAATCTTTTCGTGAACGTCTGATGTCGTTTTCGGCATTTTTCCGAGTAAGGAATAGCAACAATACTCACAACAGTTGATTCATAAAAAAAACTGTTTAAACTGTTCTTCTTCTTCCGCAAAGTCGAGGTTATGGCTCTCCAGTCTTCTATTCTAAATGGTTATTTTGTAAAAATTCGTTTAAAGTTTTGGAATAGCTCATTTTGAAAACAGGGATGTGAATAGACACAGGTGCGAGATTACAGTCTAATAAATGTTAATAGATAAATTACTTAATTGCCATCTTCTCTAGTGTTTCTGTGTTGGTTGACTTTACCATTCGATTGTTTTGGCGGTTTAAACAACTGATTTGCCTACTAATGAACCGGTTTTGCCTCCAGAAGAGTGGCGGTTGGCGATTAGTGAGGTGGCGGTTTGTAGAGGGAATTTCATGTTTTAACATATAGGAGGAGATTTGTTATTGGCTTTCATCCATGTTTTAACATATAGGAGGAGATTTGTTATTGGCTTTCATCAGGCGAATTTCGTGTTTTAACATATAGGAGCAGATTTGTTATTGGCTTTCATCAGGCAAACGTTTTAACATATAGGAGCAGATTTGTTATTGGCTTTCATCAGGCAAATTGTTTTAACATATAGGAAAGATTTGTTATTTGCTTTCATCAGGCAAATAACGAGGGTGGCGGTTTAATGATTTGTTATTGGCTTTCATCAGGCAAATAACGAGGGTGGCGGTTTATTTATTGGCTTTCATCAGGCAAATAACGAGGGTGGCGGTTTATAGAGGTGATTTCATCCATGTTTTAACATATAGGAGGAGATTTGTTATTGGCTTTCATCAGGCGAATTTCGTGTTTTAACATATAGGAGCAGATTTGTTATTGGCTTTCATCAGGCAAACGTTTTAACATATAGGAGCAGATTTGTTATTGGCTTTCATCAGGCAAATTGTTTTAACATATAGGAGCAGATTTGTTATTGGCTTTCATCAGGCAAATAAAGGGTGGCAGTTTATAGATGGGCGGCTTAAAGAGGTTTGACTGTATATCCACTGATGCACTGTCCCACTTCGTACGCACTGTCCGTGACTATATGAATGGCGACTTTCCAAACAATTATTTAGGAAGAAAATACATTTGTCTCTGGGCACCCGTTGACCCGACCTTACTTCGCTGGACTTTTTTCTGGGGTTCCATCTATCTCAAACTTGTTTCGAGATAGATGAAGAGCGTGTCGAATTAGTCTGATGATTCCGTGTCTGAGAATTACCGACAATATGAACAGGCTTATGGTCTACCTGCGGTCTGAGAGTGAGGGACGGGTAATAAGACGTTGAGGCAAAGTTACAGAAACTATGTTTGAAAAACAAACAACTTCCTTTATTACGAGAAAGAGATCTTACAGATTTGACCCGACAACGACATGGGAAGGATAAGTAACTTTTTAACAATGAAACAAATTTCCTTTGATTGAGGTTCTTGGTAAAGGTGCTTTCCATTATTTTACGTTGAGAGATTTGCTTCGGGCGTCTCCTGAATTATTTCTAACTGACGTAAGACTCTTTTCCTTATCTTGCCGACTTAAATACAATTACAATTCAGTTCATGGTATGAATGATTTCCAATGATTTTCGGCGCAAAGTATTGAAGAGTCCTTGTAGTAATTGAAGAGTCCTTGTAGTAGTTCTCTTCCTTGCGGGAATTCCAGATGATTCGATTCAGTCAACTAAAATCCGAAATCTTCCTTTGAAGTTTCGAACCGACTTTTTGTTACGTCTCACTCTCTCGAAATCTTCGACCCGACTGACTGTTGCGTTTTTGAAGACTTACTCTTTCTGAGTCTTTGGGCCCGACTGCTCAGAAGACAATTTTTCGATCAGAAATATATTGTTTCTTTTTCTTAGATAAATAAGAAACTTATCTTTTATTTTTATAGTTTAACAAAAGTGATCGCATTGTCTTATTGTTTTGTAGAGGGCGATCTCATTTCATCATTGTTTGACGAAATGCAATCCTCTACTTTACAAACATCTCCAATTATCTTATCAAAATTTAATTAAATATTATTTTATTATTATTATTATTTTTAAATTTTAACATTATACTGATTAAAATAATTTGTAATTAATTCTTTGAACTCTACACGTTTCTATATCTGTAAATCAGCTAGTGTAATCTATATTATTTCTACGAAACACTTTGATTATTCTATATCAACCATTTCCTAAATTATTTGTATTTTATAAAATTTCATATTCAATAAATGAATAAACTATAATTCCATTATAAGATAAATTACTCTTACTCAAAGATACAGTATACGCTTATTGTAACCCGAAGTATGTTTGTTTAACCAAAATATTCGATTATCTCCACCATCTTGTTTCCGTTTAGTTCGGATAATCGACGCTTTAATTCGTTACGTTATAAAATGAAATAAAGAGCATTGCGTCTGTTGGCCGGATGGCCCAGGTAGAAACGCTTAGAGGTGGCAACTCGTAGAAGAGCTTGTTTGGATCCTTCACTTAATACTCTTACTAAGTGGAAAGTGGCGACATCTGTTAAACAAAACACAACGCTGCGCCTGTTACATTAATAGTGGACTACCGTAACAATTGAGTCGAGTAGCTTAAATTCGGGTGTTTGAATAACTCCAGTTCACTAGCTAATAATAATTTAAATTTAAGTACATTTAATTTAATTAGCCGTGGGTTTAGCCCCTAGAAAAGATAGCGAGATTAGAAAAATATAGGAAAGCGAAAGAAAAGACAAGATTCCTATCAGAGAGAATGTGGTAGGTGACTAATGGAATAAGACCGACATTCCGCAGAACTGAGACGATAATAATAATACAGTCAGAATAAATTAATATAGAAAATGGAATAAAAATTAAATACAAAAATTGAAAAGTTAATAACACATCGTTACCAATTGTAAAATCATGGCGCAAAAAAACAACCAAATACAGTAAAAACTGTCAAGTTGGACACCTCTCTATGTTGAACGACTTTTCCTGGAACCGGACAAAAGCCCATATATTTTACTTTGTTAAACCTGTACCCTGGACACCTCTCTATCTTGTATCTTGAACAACTGTTTCTAATAAGAGACTTATATCCTGGCCTCTCTATCTTGTATCTTGAACAACTGTTTGTAATAAGATGGACACTTTTGCTTATTAGTTGAAATAATATCTTAAATTTCATTTAGATTTATAAGATTATAGTTGAAATAAAATATGAAATTTTATTTAGGTTTACAAAATTAACCAAAGGAATTTGTCAAAGAGAAACATAATATCTATTAATCATGCTTTGAGATAATTGCTGATGACTTATAAATCCATTGTTTACTTATTACTGTAAATACAAACATTAAGCATTGAGAAAAATCAAAACAAACTAGTCAAATTATAGCCAGAATATTTTATTTCAATAAAATTAAAAATATTTGGGCTATAATTGGCTAGATTTGGTTAGGTTTCTTTCCTTGGAGATGTTAAAAAGCAGTAAAAGAAAATTAAATAAACTGACACAATAAGTACTGAGGAATTTGGTTACAGTATTTCAAGACTGTTTACAATAAGTACTGCTTTTGCTTATTACTTACAGATTTATTTCAAATAAACAGTTCTTATGTTGAAAGTACTGACAGGCTGCAGTGTGTATTTGGCATTTTTTCATTTAAAATAATAAAGGTTTCCAATTTGATTTGAATAAAGGTTTGCATTGACATGAAAATTTTTATCGTTTAGAAAAAATTTTGATTTTATGAATCTCTGTATGTTGGACACCTCAACTTGAACACATTTTGAAGGAACCAAATGTGTCCAACTTAGACAAGTTTCATTGTATATATAATAGTATAACTCAAACCGAACAATTGACTAATAAAAGATAATATTAACTAATAGAAGTGATATTTATGATTAATATTTGAACATTAAATGTTCATTATTTGTTCACATTTAACCAAATTTTTATCACTATGACTATCAGTGTCTTTGCAAGGTAGGATGAATTAAAGCATAATTCCCAAATAAACTATTTTATTTTTTACCAATTCTAAAAGTGTCTTTGCAAGGTAGGGTGAATTAAAGCATAATTCCGAAATAAACTATTTTATTTTTTACCAATTCTAAAAAACAATTTTTCAAATAATGTAAATTTTTGAAAAATTGTTTTTTTAGAATTGGTAAAAAATAAAATAGTTTATTTGGAAATTATGCTTTAATTCATCCTACCCTTGCAAAGACACTGATAGTCATAGTCATAGTGATTTATAAAAATTTGGTTAAATGTGAACAAATAAAGAACATTTAATGTTCAAATATTAATCATAAAAGATAAATTAGCTGTTTGAGGCTAAGATCAATTAAAACTTAATTAAAGCTTTATATACAGTGGATTCGGCTTATTTGGGACAGCCGCGTAATTGGGACAAGTCTCAAAGAACGGAAATCAAACTAATAAACTAATAGATAAATTAGCTGTTTGAGGCTAAGATCAATTAAAACTTAATTAAAGCTTTATATACAGTGGATTCCGCTTAATTGGGACAGCCGCGTAATTGGGACAAGTCTCAAAGAACGGAAATCAAACTAATAAACTAATACATAATTTAAACGCTTAATTGGGACAACTTTTAGCTTAATTGGGACAATAGCGGAAAAGGAATTTTCAATTTTTGATATATTTTAGGGATTTTTCGAAAGTATGGCTACACATACATACACTAATCTTTGCCAAGATGTCAAGAAAGGATTTTCGGAAGTATAGCAATACTACGTACACTAATACTTGTTGTGCGCTTTCTTAAGAAAATTCCTTATATAAAAATTATAACAACATTTTATTATACAGTTAAATTTTCATGTTAAATCTTTCTACAAAACAATACAAACTAGCATAAGGTCCTTTCTTCGTATCCTATTGCATATACATCATCGACACACTATCGCCGCACTAATATAAACATCCATTCTTTAGTAAAATTATAAGTAGGCCTAAACATCATCGTTGATAAATAATAGATAACAATACTGTATTCGGCAACACTAGCGTGATGAGAATCAGCTCTATCTACGTAGTGAGTCTGGCAAATATGAGTCTAGTTAAGAGTCTACCATCGCTGTACCTAGCGATATTCATTTACAGTGTCGATTTTATTTAAAATTTTAATCTTTGCCAAGATGCCAAGAAATGAAATTGTAAAATTTATCGTGTATGTATTATTTTTTGATGTCGAGAAAGGATTTTACATTTTCGAGTAAAATTGCTTTACTGGATAAAATTAGAAGCCGGCCATTTAATAAAAGCCACGGTAGACTGGCTGAAATAAACCAGAATCTATCATAGCGAGTCTCGTACAACAAGAAAATCAACTGCGAGAGGAGAGGGCATTACAGAGAGAAATTCAGGGAACATCCAAAAGAAAGCGTGATGGAAAGGATCCAGAAGTGGAAGAAGCATTAGAATCAATGTGGATTTCATTAGCGAGCCAGGCGTGAATATCAGCGGTCCACTGTCGAAGAAGTCAGAAGAGATCGGTAAAATACTAATACTTAGGTACCTATTTTAATAAATCATTAAAATTTAATAAATCTGATTTATTAAAATATTAATCATTTAATATTTTAACAAATCATTAAGTAAATCAGTAAAATAGGTACCTAATTATTATTATTTTTACCTATTATTTATTTACCGACGATTCACATATTTTATTTTACAATTTATCATTACTTCATTTAATTGGGCCAAAATGGCTTAGTCCCGACGTGTCCCAATTAAGCGGAATCCACTGTATTTTTTATTAATTATAATGTTTTAAATGTCGCGGGGCCAATCGAAACCACTCGACACGATCTCTGTCTTTGTTCAGAAAAATGCGAGTCATCAAAAACTAAGTAAAAACATACCGAATGGACGCTCGAGAACAGATACAAACTTCACTCTTCTCTTTAAACCTATATAGATAAGCATTAAGTTCGAAACCACTCGACACGATCTCTGTCTTTGTTCAGAAAAATGCGAGTCATCAAAAACATACCGAATGGACGGTCGAGAACAGATACAAACTTCACTCTTCTCTTTAAACCTATATAGATAAGCATTAAGTTTACCACGACTAGTAATTAATTACCATGGAAATTTGACCTAAAGCTTCGGTTACTCCCTAATGGAAGGGAAGAAAAGAAAAAGTCGGCTTACCGGTCGTATTCATTTGGGGGTACGTTCCTAAACTCGAGGTTTATAAACCGTCCCAAAACCGCTATCGACGATAAAACGTTTTAAACCGATTGGTTATCGGAGACATCCAAGTCTTTCTTCGGTGAATGTGGCTAGGCGACTATTTAAAATTAAATCATTTATTTTTATACATAAAATATTTACAGTGTATCCACCATTACAAATTTTTTGTAATGGTATATTAAATATGATTTTCACCTCGTCCCGATTTAAACGTGGCGAATTAACTGATATGTGGATTTTACTTTAATTTTTTTTTATTAAGTATATACGATTTAAAAAAAAGCGACATAGCTGCACCGATGTTCTTCAAAGAAGATGTTCTTTGAAGGATACATCGGTATAGCCACGAATTTTTTCATTTTGTTTCTCTTTTTATTTTCGTATAATACTAATAAGTGAATAATCTTTCTTTTAAAAAGCTGGAGTAATATTTAATTGGTAAGTAGTACAGAAGCTATAGAATAGACTTCTTTCGACGACATTTTCTCCCCGAATTCAACAAACTGTTCCAAACGTCGACTTTTGTGGTTGCGAGCGCTTTAAGCGAAACGTTGAGTTTAGCGACGTAGCCCGCCGCCGTTTTTCCCTATTGTGGATTTTTGATGACCATAGGAAAAAACTCCGGAAAGCTGAAGTTACCTAAATCTTTTAGATAGATATTATTTAGTAATTTCGTTGGTTATACTTCAAAGTCCATTAATCGCCGGTCGATGTAACTATAAGCGTAACTAACAGTTGGTGGTGATTATTTTGTTACTCTGGTTCGACGACATCGGCGTCATCAGACCCCAACTAGACCGAAAATTATGAATAAAATCACTAGAAAAACACTCGACCCATCTGGCAACAAATTAACGCGTAACACTTAAAACGGAGACCGAAACACCACAATTAAACTACGGCACCATTCCGTCTAAAGACGTAGCCGTAAAATTAACTGTTAAAAATATTATAAAAGCCGTGAGTGAATATGTTTTAAGTGAGTTAATATGTTTTACACCAGCCGATAAAAAGTCAGAATAATAAAAAAATCTTCGATAATTAAAATGTCGTCATATCGGGTAATAAAGTAAGGGCACGAGTCTAAAATTTGTTGGGTAAAAAGAACAGCGTGGAGGAATCACAGCCGATGCATCCGCCACGGAGAGATATAGGCCAGCAGTAAATAATGGAATTCGATTTTCCCCTACACCACATTTTCCCTTTCTCCTTCATTCCCCGTGCTGGACGGTGGGGATCAGTGGAAGTGGTGGACCCATCTACTTTGGCAGCCGAAAACGAGAAAAAGTACGAAATACAGAGCAATTTTTTTATCATCGCTGGTCGAAGAATAATTTTCTACGCCCCCGGTAGATATTAATTTATCCATACGAAATGATATTTTAGGAATAAAATTTAAAAGCCGAAGTTAGAAGTTACCAACGGTTCCGGTAGAGATGGCAGCCGCTGCATTTGGTGTCAGGTATCGAGATGTTTGGGAGTGGTACATTTCCTTATGTTTTGACGCTGGTAGTTGTGTTTTTCCGTTTTCTCCTCGTTCTTACTTCGACACGCGCTACAGAGAAGAAGCCGAACAAACATAGAAACATATAGAATAACACCTTAATAAGTGCCAGCCGTATTTTCCCGACTACTCGTCTGATAGATAGGAGGTTCCGTTCGGGCTGAGATTTCATTCTCTTAAAATAATAAAATCTCTGAATAAAATTGACAATTTATGCCTAGAAAAACTTTTAGAATCCGCTTTCTATCAGAAAGTAAAATCTATTTAAAACGGTTAGGCTGTCTGTAATTAGTTTAACGGCAGAAATAATTCCAACGGGACAAAAGTAAGGCCGGGCGGTTGGGGGCGGAGTAGCCATTTTTATTTAATCTTTTCTAGGTCCAATTACCGGCGGAATTCGAACGCCGTAAAAGCCTACCGTCTACGCGATTTAAGGTGGAGAGGGATTAACGGTCCGATGGTAAATGGCCTACATACCGATATTCTCGGGAGAGGTGGGCCAACCAATTTCCGTCCGACATGTCGGTAGTGGATGACCGAGTAGCGGCCTCCAATATCCGTTAGCCCCCACCGGCCCATAAAAAAGTAAAATTTATTGTGGGCGAAAGACTCGAACCCCCTCCGGCAGACCCAAAGTTTACTTAAAGTCAGATTATACCGGTGGGAAGTCCACCTAATAACGGAAGAATAGGTTTTTATCGGCGGTAGAGTCCCACCGAAACAATTGGATGAGAATTAATAAATTATTAGCAAACATAATAGTTGGAAATAATTACTAAATGACTATAATATAGACAGCGGTATTTCGATCGAGGGTTCCGATAATTCGGTCCATAATGTTTCCGAATTAATTCCGCTGTCCAATAAAACTAAAAGTGATTTACTAGTCTTTATTAACTGACGTCGCGGCGGAGTTTACCTATTTGCCCATTATACGGCCACCTACAAAAACTCAGACGTATGGCAGAAATTTTCATTTTAATTGATAAAACTGCCGGAATATTTAACTGGAAAAATCTATTTGGCCCTTTACTTACGGCTGATTTGAAACGGTGGTTAAATGGTATAACTATTGTTTGCCGCTAAATTACAATACGGGGTTGGGCGTCCGCTTATAATATTTATAAACTACGTGTAATTTAGAATAAATTTATTCGTCTTATTACTGGTTTAGATTCTGTACATGCCCAATTAAAAATACATATATAGTCGATTATTTATATAAAAAATTTGGTTATGTTTTACCGTATTTTAATATCCAATGTTTTCAAATATGTACGAAAAATGTAACGGAAGATCCACTTAACATTTTAGACATCCTACCAGAAAGATACTGCCAAAAATTAAATTAAATATAGCATCCAAATCGATAATCCTCTCGTCTGTAAAATATTGGAATAAGCTTAAATTATGTAAGGTTTACTGTAAGTTGGGAGGTTTTATGATAATGTTTTCGTCGGTATTATGTATTTGATGATATAATATTTAAATGTGATGGATTTTTATTATTATTTGCCTCGAAGTTTATTACTAATTATAGTTTAGTTTTTTTCGTTTATTTGTGGTGAATAACCCGAAAAATGGCAATTTTGTCAATGGTCGTTTCACTGTTCATGTATCGTGCATAATTATTGCGATAATAAATTATCTGTTTATCTACGTATTTTCTTACCTCTGGTTTATTTGATAATCCGGAATATCAAGATATTTTCTGGCGCATCCGATAAGATTTTATTAGTCGGACGGCCGATTCTTTCCTATGTGCAATTGCGCTATTTAGCTAACTCCGGGATGCCGAAGAGTCCATTAATATTGATTATTTTAGTGTAATCCGGTTATGGCCCCTATCCAATTAAGCCCGACGCCGTTTATGTTTCTCTAGTTTCTCCCAACAAATTCCTTTATGGCCAAAATTTAGCCCAATATAGTTTACCTTTAAAATTAGTTCAATGGTCAAAAAATAGAATACGTTTGGCTGCCGGCCAACCAAAACTTATTTATGATGATTGGCCCCAATCGTCGCCTCTTTTTAGTCTGTAAATAGTAAAAAATATTCTCGTTCCATCCATCGACCGTTTTAAACGACATCCACCGTCACCGGCCTTTTAAAAATCGTAGGCAAAAATATTAGAAATCCCTAGCTAGACGAAAATGTTTAATAACCGTGACGACCAGCATCCAAATATTTCAAAAGGAAAATATCGTCGAATGAATATTTTCGGTTTTGGTCGCTGCCCATTTTTGTTTTCGAAATAACAGATGGCTATATCATTTGATTAAGCTCGTATAAAACGGGTGATTTTAATGACGAAAATAAAAAATTCACAATTCGAACTAAGAGAAAAACGAAACTAACTACACCGTACGGAAATCCCGTTGGTAACCGAACTGAGGCCAACGGAATTCGTTGTATCCAGTCCAATACTAAAATACAGTATGTTATCCTATTGTCCATTCGGTCTAATCCCATATTTCGTGGAATCTAGTAGTTTCCACCGATTTAACCTAGACGATAGTTGACTTAGCCAGAAACTAAAGGTGGGTTCTCACTATCGCGGTTTCAGCGCGGAAAATCGCCTTCTGACGTCATCCCACGCGGTCAGAGAGCGGTTTGAGACTCGGATTTTCGGCGGAGGATCGATTCGAAACAGCTTCGACTTCAACTTCCGCGGTAGCTGACCGTTCTGTATTTTGACCAATAGCCACGCGCCACAATTTACCATCAGATTCGATACGACCGCTTATTCGGTTATCGATAATCTAAAATAGAAACTTTCACTTTATTTTCCATCATAACCATCCAGTATAAAATAATCAAAATGTCGGCACTCTATGCCTACTAAAATGTCGGAAGTCTTTAAACTTTTCTATAATACACTTTTAAGTAAATGTACCGCGCATGGTACGGCGTTAGTATGAACTGCTGAGCGGTTTTTCGGCGGCGGAAAAGGAAAAGCGATAAAATACCGCTACCGCGCTAGTGAGACTCACCAATCTTAAATGTCATTTAGGCCTACACTTCGGGAATTCATTTAAAGCATTGGTTCTTAATCTTTTCGAAGTTACGGAACAATTTTGATTGTAAAGAAAATTTGCTGAATACTATATCGCTAAGATCATAAAACAAACAAGAAAAATATGCACGAACATATATTTTACTAAAAATTACACATTCCACATTAAATGACAATTTGATGTTAGATTAATGAAAGATTAATTTGAACAATGTCAGATCTAATATGTGATAAAACTACCCTCATTTCTTCATCAATATTCCCAAGTCTTTGGCATTTTTTACTTTTTATGTTCATTAATATTGAAAAGCCTAGCTCATACAAATATGATGTCGAAAACCGTAGCAAAATCTTAAATGCTTTGGTGGATAAATCCGCTTTACAGTTTTGTTCGAAAATGCAAATTAAATCTTCTCTACATTATAAAATGCAACTGCGAAGTACGCTAAGGTCGTTCGAGTAGGCCTCGTTTTCATAATTTCGCGGAACAGCAAAAACATATACATATACAACATATACAACAAAAATATTACATTGCAGATGTGATGAAACGACAAGACAATCCAGAGAACAGAAGTCAGGGACATAAAAATTTGATTTGATTGCTTCAGTCCACGGTGAATATACAGTCAAACTGTTTATTGTTGTTGATAAATTGTCTATAAGAAACCCGGATCGGAATAGATAACTTATAGGTTCAGACAGTGGGTAATAGGCAGAATTTAAAATACTGTTGAATATTGAACGGTAAACTAAAACTGCACAAATACAAATGCTGGGAATACAAAACATAAGGCGAAAGCACTAGCTTGACGATGATTTGATGAGGACTAAATGACCTATGTTGAAACAGAGATGTACTAGATCAGGATCGATCGCGGGACAATTTGTAGTCGATCTTCGTAAGTTATGGGGTGACTCTCCTACTGTATAGTGCCTTCTCTAGACAACTAAAACCAAACTTTTGCTTTGTTGCTGAGTATGGCCCAAAACAGAATAGTCGGTAGCGACAGAGCATTTAGACAAAATTTTAAATTCGCTGACGATGCCAACATGGCGCTTATGAATTGACAGTTGTGAGAGTTGAAGTGAAATATTGTGTTTAAGATTTATGAGTAAAATAAAAGGAAAAAACCGTCGCCGCTGCCGGGATATCTCGTTTTGGGCTAATGTCGTTTTGGGATTATGTGGTTTTGCTCCTATCTCTACTTTCACCATCAAACGAAGAATTTCGAAGGTAGATCGCGGACTCATTGTTAACATATATAATTCGATCTTAATGACAAACAAGTAGGCCATCCCTGCACTAGATGATATTTCAAAATGAAGATCACTCACATAACTACAAACTATGGTAAACATGAAGCTATAGGAACAGGAATATATGGTAATGTTGGAAGAGAACTGGATTTAAAAAATAAATCAATAAAATTGTGAAAGCGGAGAGCAGCAGGCAAAAATGATCTTGGTATCTGACCATGAACTATCGGTCATTACTAAATGCCTGAGTAAAATGGAGGAATTTTTCCAATGCTTTCAAGACTTGTTTGTTATAGATAATATATTGCAGTTCACAGATTCAATTAAAGCCATCTGGCAAAACAGTTCTTTTCGAGTTCTCTCTGTAGTTATCAAATTTGTTGCAGTCAAAAATGAGATAGAAGAGGTTTGAGTCTCGCAAGAGTTGCAGTTGCATAATTCAGAGTCTTTAAGGCCAAAACGATGCGGGTAATTATTTAATTTATCATGACCAGTAAAGAGCTGTGAAGTTAAGAAATTAGGAGAGTAGTATTTGTAGAGAAAGAGATCCTTAATATTAGGAATGAACTGGAAGGCGTGTCTGCCAGTACCAAAGTTGTTCCATTCTTCTTGCCAGATATCTAAAATATAATCCCTAATAGTTCTTTTGATGACACTTGGTAGAGATCCTTTTATTTATTATTTGATGACACTGGTAGAGATCACTTTGAAGTCGGTGGTGGGTGCTAATTTAGCTAGATAGTCAGCCTTGTCGTTACCCCAGTTGTTGGAATGACCACGGATCCACTGGAAATTTATAGTCCATTTGGCACTGAGGGAGTCCAGAATGTTGCGAATTTTGGAGGCAAGGTTAAACATAGATTTATGTTGGCCTAGAATTTGAAGCGCACTACAGCTGTCTGAAATAACGAGGCAATTCCTATGGAGACAATTAATAGTGCTGAGTGCCTTTAGACCCTTAAGAATAGCAAACAGTTCAGCTTGGACAATGGGTTGTTATCGAGTTTGAAACTCCGTTGGTAAAGAATTCTAGCGAAATTGCTAGTGATAACAACGCCAGAACCAACTCCATAGCTGCATTTGGAGCCGTCAATAAACATTAAGATATTATTGCTAGAGTTAGAAACATACATACTAAATAAGAAGTCTTGAAGCGTGCAACATGGGTAGAGTTATTGAAAGATTCCTCGAGGCCATATTGGGAGCAGTATTTAGCCAGATGATCTATTTGAATTGGAAGTCTTCTGGAGTTATAATTTTGGGATAATGTAAATTCAACAGTGTAAATCCAATCGAGTTGCTGAATCCTCAGTTGAATAGGGATAATTCGTGAAAGAACTAAGATGGCATTAATAGGGGATGTTCTGTAGGATCTACTGATCCTAAGGGCAGACATCCTTTGGATGGTAAGGAGTTTTTATCGTAGCAGTTGTTAACTGCTGAGCTCCAAACCGGAACAGCATAGGTGAGATTAGGCTCTATAGCTCTAACTTAGATGGCTTTAATAGCGTTACTTCCCCAGGTTTTCCAGAGAGACAACAGAGGCTATTGGTTATCTTGAGAACTTTATTATATAAGTAATTTATATGAGAAGTCCAATTAAGTTGATGGTGCGTACCTGTTGGGAAAATAATTCTGAAGAAGAGAATACAAGTTCTTTGGCCAGCCACAGGAGTAAAGTGACTTAAGGATTAAAGTTCTACAGGTTTTATCAAATGCCCCACGAAAGTCAATGGAAACGAGAATACTGTGTTTATTCCGTCGTTTAGCCTTATGAAATTTGTTGATAATAGTCTTTATAGCTTGAGTGGTGTTGTGACCAGGTCTAAAACCGAATTGTTGAGGATTGAAGAAAGTTTTATTTTCCAGATGCCAGAGGATTCTGTTGATAAGCAACTTATCCACAGGATTTTGCTGAAAATCTTTAACAAACTAATGGGACGATAACTAGATGGTTTAAGGGAATTAGAGTGTGCGGTTTTGGAATCAGCTTGATGCTGGTTAATTTCCAAGAAGGTAAATAATCCAGATGCAGGCAGCAGTTGTACAAAATGAGAAAAGCAGTAGGAATGGCATGAAAAGTTTGTACTGCCATTTCATTAGTAATCCCATCAGGACTAGTAGCTTTCTTCAGAGAATTCTCTGAGCTTTCTTCATTCTTGAAATCCCAGAGAATTTCTTGTGTAGTGAAAGTAGTATCATTATCAGTATTAGGAATAGAATTACTGCAAATTCTGATGTTTGGATGGTATTCAGTGTCCAACTTGGGATCATCTTCAGGGAAATGATATCTTAGAATTGTGTCAATGGTGTCATTGATGTTATCAGTGATGTTACCGTTGGCTTTCTTAACACCGGTTAAAAACCACTGGTCTACATTCTCCGCTCGTATCCGGTGGCGGCAACCGACCGCTCAGCTCGGAGGCGATGGCCGTCCGACGATTTTCGAAATCCGAAAAACCCGTGCTCCGTAGGAAATGACTGCTCAGCCATGCACCCCAGCCTACCATCCAAGTGGCGGTGACCGCCTAAACCTTCCTCCGTACTCACCCTTTAGAAGCCCTATTATGGTTGACCAGTCGTAAAACGGAAATCCGAGACCCGGCCCACCGCTGATTTTCGTCCGAGAACCCACCGGGAAAAAATCCATCGTTAAAGCGCCGGGATAATCCGATAGGACGAATAACGTGTCTAAGTGTGGCGTCCCACTCGCTATATCGGGGTGGGCCGAATTTTCCCACCGCCTATCACTGGGTAGCCGACCGCGGGTAAAAATATGTTTTTACTTTCCGATTCACCGGGTACTCCTAATAAAGTATGGCCACGATGCTGGAAACCGAACTTTCGTTTTCCACGAATTTTCTCGGAACGCTGCCTCCCCATTTTTCCCGCCGTAAGTTAGCTACTCAAAACAGTGTCGAAAAGTCGAGTGATACTCACTCCAGAATTTTAAAGGGGGGGGCTTTGTCCTAACAATTCTAAATTTAATTAATTACCACGGGTCTTGTTTTATGCGGTTTCGAAGTTACGCGCTGCGCATTTCGTGGAAATTCGGGATTTCCCGTGGTATAAAATGACGTTTCCATTGGTAACATCCGATACACTCTTCCCTATACTATACACGTCAGCAAACGTCATCGTTATTCCGCCGAATGGCTAAATGGGTTATAAACCAGAAATTTGTTTTGGATTGGCTGATTCCATCAGCCAATCCAAAACAAATTTATGGTTTATACACCATACTGAAACAACAAATTTCTGGTATATACATCACCATATGGCGGTGTTTACCATATTAGAAATATTTAAATTACAAAAATAAGTGATTTTTATACAATTTATTGATCAATAAAATTTGGCGGGGGAACAATTTATCAACCCTCTATGTGTTATTTTAGTTTCTGTATGCCTTTTTAAAGTAATATTTTGTGATTAGTTTCGAATCATTTTTCGTCAGAATTATTGTTTAACGATCAGGATAACTATGATGAAAAAATGTAAATAAAAGTTTTTACTTTATAGTTAAATTAAATTAATAAACCTTTAAAACAAACATAGGCATTCCTATTTTCCTCAATTTTTAGCAACTATTTTTTATACGGTTTTAGGTTTATTTTAATTCATCGCTCGGATTTTAAGCAGTTTTCGCAAATTATGGATCATATCTGTAATTTTTCGGAGAAAGTTGGGTTTTTTTTGCGAATCTTTTATGTGGTTCACCTCCGTCTACCGCGTAAAACGAGACCCGACCGTAATTATGTGACTGGTTGTATAATTTAGTATTTTTGTGGTAAAATTTTAAAATTCTTATACTAGTGCACCGATCGGGACCCAGCCGTGGTGCTGTCCGTTAGGCCGAGGCCCGCGGGCCGTAGTTAGCGCACGCTGACCATTGACCGTATCTTTCGATCATCTCCACCCCTAACATCCCCTCCGCCTTAAAATCGAGTGAATATATTACCGAACTATACCCAACCTCCGGGATACCGTTGCATAAGAAGCGGCCCTTCCAGTCCAGTCAGGCAACTAGCTGCGAAAACATTAAATAGAAACAGACCGGCACTTACTTATTGAACAAGACGATATCCGGCAACCAAATGTGTTCGGCCGGTACGTGAATCATCTCCACTCCTCCGTAATCGGGCGGACTCCAGTGTAATTTGTAGTCGTCCCAAGTCTGGAAAGAAGAAAGAAAACTTCAGTCGGAAATTTGACATTTTCTTCCTGGAAACTAATATCATCGGCAACTGACCGCGGTGAAAGCGGGCCAGTCCTCCGTGCTGGAGAATCGGATTCGATTCCGGATATTTTCGGCAAAAATCCGGGCCGGCCTCCTTTCACCCCGTCCTCTACCTCACGACTTCACGGTTCCAACTGGAAGGTCGTGAGGTGGAGGACGTACTAAGCGGTGGGACCTACCACATCGGAAACGCGCTAAAAAATCGACGGAGCTACTCCGACCGTGGGAAAGTTATCGGTCGCGCGCCCGAGTCGGAACCCACCTACTGGAATTGGCTAGTATCGAGTTGATTCGGACCGAGGCGGCATCTCAGTCCGTATGGGATGGGTCCGGTATGGCGCCCTCCGTTGGGTGAGCGCTGGTGAAAAATTAACTAAATATCCGACTTTCCGTCTAGACCAAGTAGCTGTTTTCCAAATCTCCACTTAGTTCAGATTTTATTTTTTCGAAAAAGATCCCGCTCCTATTTTCGTAAAATAAGTCGACCCACGGTGGCTATCGACCGGATTGAACGCGTAGAAAGCTTTGGCTGTTCATTCTGGAGAACCCGGGTTCGAGTCTCGGGTCCCATCCCGCGAAAATATTTATTATGGAGTCGGGGCCCGGCCGGTCGATCACCCGTCCTCCACCATCCGACTGACCCCTCCGCCGGGATGGGCAGCCTGCGGAAGGGCTGGTTTCGCCCCGTCACTCGGTATTCCTAGAGCGTCATCCATTGGCAAATCGGTGGCGTCATCCGTTGACAAAAAATCCTTCCGCAGGGGAGCAGCCGATGAAGGACTCGTTTCGTCTCGTCACTTAGGACCGATTGTTTAAACGGAGTTTCTATAGTCCACGGTTTACAGCAAAAACCGGGTCTAGACGGCGTTCAGATAAATCGCGGTTCTACGAGCGTGGCAAAGACGTTGACTACACCGATCAGCGGCTAAATCTTGGCTGTTCCTAAGCTCTCCCGTCTTTTGAAAATTTTCAGCCAATCAGTATCTCGAGCTCTATCGATGACGTCAAAGTTCGAAGTGAAGAAATGAAGAATGTTTTGAATTACACTTAAAACATTTAATATATTGTTTAATTTATTTTTCACTCAATAATAACTCAAATTAAATATGGAGGATTCTATAAATTATAAAATTTTAACGCATGCTCGAGAAGACGCGGTCTAGATTCTAAACCTGGCTAGTGGCTGGTCTAGAAAAGACTTTAGGAAACCGGTTTTCTAGAACTCGTCTGAGCCGCCTCTGCTACGACGCTTCGTTTACGCGATGCAAATTTTATAAAACCGCGGTTCCGACCGCGGTCGAGGTCTGGAACGCGTTTAAACAATCGGCCCTTAGTGTTCTTGTAGAATGGAAAGTAGTGTCTCTGTTGACCGAAAACCCATTATCGCTTTTTTATTAAAGGACGACGCCATTTTCCACTCGGTAACAGTACTAAATGAAGGACCCCAGTCGTCTGCCCGTCCCGAATTAGAGGTCGGTCGGGATGGATGAGGATGGACCGGGCCCGAATCGCGCCATAATTTTTTCCAAGGATGGGACCAAATCTCCAACCAGGATTGTCGGGAGTGAAAACCCGAAGGGTGTTCACTCGGGTATGGCCGAGATTGTTCCAGCCAATTCCGGGCTATTTTCAACAATTTTCTATTTCCAGCTGGCGACTATTCCGCGGTATTTCCAACAATTTTCGGCCAATTGGCCGTTATTAATTCGGATTTCCAGGTGGGACCACCGTAACCTTTCCGGTTTCCGCGGGACCCATCCGGACCGACAAATTATTGGCTACCGTCGAATATTATTCCAGGATCTACCGTATTCCGACTTAGTTCTATACCCTTATTCGGCGTCTTCCAACTTTTATTATTTCCTGTCCCTGCTCGACGCCACTCCGACTTGGGAAGGAGTAAGTTACGTCAGCTACACTTGGCCCGGCTCCTGCGGTTCGAGTTCGTTATTATTAAATGCAACAGTCACCGTCCGAAAACGTCGAGAGTAAAGTAAGAAAATACCAAACAGGAAACGATTCCCGGACAAAAAATACGATACACCGATAAAAGGGCAGTTTTCTTCGTCGTCATCTTTACATAACCGATGCAATTATCCGTATCCGCCCCATTAATTATCATATTTCGGCCATTTTCTAGAACTGAATTTTGGAATATAGTGCACCGATCATCGAATCGTCGGAATAGCCGGGGACGAGGATGAACGGAAACTAGAGTTTTCGGTCATCCAACATGTTACGGTTAAGTTAGGTCAGTTAGATTAAGCCGCCATATACTGTATCTGGCGGGGCCACTTACAGAGCTCATCACAGGATGGCCAACAGGCACCATGGGATCAAACGGATGCGGTTCAACGGCCAGACGGACCTCTCCCAAAAAACTGGAGGTGTGGGACTCGGATTCTCCAGAATGTAATCCGCCGCTTTACTACGCGGCCATTCGGCCGACCAATCCCTCTACGGACGGCGGCTGGTTCTGTTGGAACTAAGTAAGATAAAAATAACGAACTTATAAGAAAAACGCGTTAGTGAAAGCCACGTTTGTACTAGGAAAACATAAACGATTCGACTACTCTTAAGTATGAAATAAATAAAAAAAATCGACGGTCCGTATCTATCTTCCATCGATCCACTATCGTCTTAACTATTGTCTGTTCCACCTCGAGATGGCGCTGACGTCACGAGTAAAGCGGTTATACTTGGCCCGCCAGAAGAAATATCGATCGAAATAATTTCCTGTTATAAAGTTTCCAAGTGTCGCTGCCATCGTAATTCGTATTTTTATCCTCGATATTATCCGTATATAAGAGGATAATATCGAGGATAGAAAAAGACGAAATTAAAAAAATAAAAATAAAAATTTCGTAATCGAGAATATTATTCTAAAAGTAAGACAGTGTCTTGTTCTTATGTGAAGAATAATGTGAGAGGAAAGATTCTTCGTAGTCGAGCGAAGTCGATTATACTTAACGTTTTCGGCAGATGGGTCGAACCGAATCCGGATAAATCGACAATTTACATGGTTGATTATTAACCGTCGTATCGGTAAGGATTGTTTACAAAATCGAGAATGAAGACGCATTATCCACACCAAACAATTATTTGAAAGGAAAAGTCGTGAAAGATCGTTCAGTAGATATTGAAGATTTTACTAAATTTTCCATTCGCGTGAAAGAGCATCACTATTTTTTCTATGACGAATGCCCCATCGTAACTCGTCTATCGATAGACAAATGCCGGCCGTAGTCTTACCGACGATATTATCCAGAACAGGGCAGTCCAATTATAATGAACCCGAGGGCCATAACCGTGTTTACTAGGAATATGGAGGGCCGCAGTTACAAAAAAAGGGGGAGGGGCTTTGGTACTCGATACGCTATTGTCTCAACAAACAGAACGCATAAATATAACCCTTTTCGGAAACCAATTTTATTTCCAGATTATTTAACAAACCTTATTACAAAATTATATTTACCCGATTGCATCCAATAAACACGTTAACAAAAAGTTATAAAATATAAACAGTTAAAAAATATAAAAATAGTATGTATGTACCTATTTAATGTGATAAATGAGGGCGGGCGGCAGCATTTACCGGGGCTGGATATTTACATCCGTTCCTGTTGTAGCTATCCGCAGAATATTAAAAGAAGAATCTCCAACGCAGGTTCCAAATCGATTCTTAACTATTTTCGTATTAGAAAATCACTTTCACACAAATAAGTACTGCCAGACGTGGATATTAGTTTCCGACCAAAATCACAAAAGTTAGAAAAACATTCGTTAAACAAAGCAGTTTATCTATGTGATTTGTTACGAAAAAGTCATTTTCCCACCGCTACTAATATACTCGATTTTTGTTTTCTATTTTACATTTTTTATCATTCGGTTCACAAATGCAACGAATTCGTGGTAAAATAAAAATAAAATTAAATTAAACAGTAAAATAAAATTAAAACAGAATCTCACAACTACGGTCACAAAATCACTGAAACAGTGAGTGTTAGAAACCAAAAAATAACTAAAATACAGTCACAATTCTAAAGTTTAAACTGAAATAGCTAAAACTAAAATTGTCTTAAAAAATGTGATGTCATTGATAGCTTGTTGATCGTTAAATAATTACTAATAATTAAAAAAATTAATTAATTGAGTTAATATAATTCAATTTTAGGATTCTTTTTATTAATCTCTGAAAAACGTAATAAATAAAAGTGAAAAAACATTAAAAAGTAATATTATATCACAAATGGTGAAAGTCCCGCGGGCCGTACAAAATGGTTTGGCGGGCCTCCTTTTGGACAGCCCTGATCTAGAACGACACTTTACCTGTTACTCCGCCACCTCGATATTCGTATTGAGAGTGTCAACATAATTCTCCGTTAATCGAAAATTTTCAGTAAACGCTAAGTATACAGTAACCCCCGTTGACCAAAACTACCTTTTGATAAAAAATTAGCCAAATCGTGTTAGATATTATTCTATTAATTTTTCTTCAGTTCGTCGCAGCGCTGGAATAATTAAAACAATTCCCAAGTATTAATAAAAATGATAAAACTATTTAAAAGTACATAATCTCGTTTTATTATAACTTTTAACCTGAAAATTACTATTTTAATAAATAATAAAAAATGGGAAAAAGCTAGTAAAATTAAAAATTTTTATAAAAGTGTATTTTGAAGAATATCGGAGACACGATGAAGTTTTCACTTTTTATCGGCAAAACGTCCTAATTCATTAAGACGTTTCGCCTTAATGAATTAAGTGACGTTTTTGCGAAACGTCTTAATGAATTAAGACGTTTCGCAAAAACAGTGGACAAATTATTGAAATTGTGCTATTTATATTTTGATATCTAATGGCGGAAGAATACGCTATTGCGCGCTACGCCATAGAACGACGTCATTTGGTGACGTCACTGCCATCTCAAAGTGGAACAGACTATAACTCTGATTTCTGGTGGCTAGATCGGCACGGGTTCGTTAGCCCATTTAACTCCGAACCTGGTAATAAGTTTAGCGGCCCCGGATCGACATCCCCATTTCCGGTGGTCCGAGTTTCCCAATTCCGACGGAAAGGCCAACGAAAAGTAAAACTTACCTGTTCTACCCAGACGTTGGTGGTCATCACCTGATGCTTGAGATTCTGAAAAAGAAAGAAAACGGTAATAAGTCGTTGTCCTAACAAGAAACTTCCTCCAGGACGAGTTAGCGTTTTTCTATCGGGCTCGGACTCAATTTTTGTCAAAAGAAGAGGCCATTTTCCATCTTCGATAATTTCCAGCCATGGAAATCGATACTGCCGGCCACCGATATGGTCCGTATAACCATAGATCACACGGTTGGATGTCCGTCTCTACTAAGGACATTTTATACTTCCTTGGTCTCTACTAAGGATGTTTTATCCTCCATCCAGGGCTTTAATACGGTCGACGGCCGAACCAATCTTTTTAACATTTTGTACAAAATAAATATTTAGCTAATATTCGCCCACAGAGTTCTATATATACTAGAGCGACTGCTCAATGTTACGGGAACGAGTTTGAATTGGTTGGTTCTGCTACGAACTGGTTGGATACTTTGTCCAACGTACGTCGGTTCCCAAAAGATGTTTACCACTTGAAACGAGCTGAACTTACAGGAAGTTGATCGGTTATAAAGTCTGTCAATTCGAACCTGCTTGGTGGAAGGTAAAATGGGCGCGTCGTTCTGATTAAAATAGGGGTGAGGTATACGAATGAGAAGAGTCGATTTCAGCGCTTTGTACTGAAAAGATTAATCGCTGCTCACTATTATACATAAATGTACGCGAATTGAAATTAATATAGTGATTTTTTCATTTTAGACGAGAGGCTCATCGAATTGGTCAAAATTCAACCAGGTTTATATAACTTATCATCGCCATATTATAGTGATAATAATTATAAGAAAATCCATTGGAAGATATTTTATAAATTTATCATCGTCATCATCTACTGAGTGTAATATTCTGCTTCGAGTTTTCTCGGCGTTAAACTTGGATATATCCACAATGTTCTTTTTGACTTTTTCGTTTAATATTTTCCTCCTCACGGAGAAGGATAGCCATAACTGATAACTCTTCCGATAATGCCATAATTGCTATTCGCTAATTTCGCGGATAAAAATTTTCTATAGCACACAATGACTATGTCCAACCTGGAGACCGATTACGGACTTAGTGAGCGAATATGTGAACTCGTTGTAAAATGACCTGAGAAAGATCGAATGGTGAACGGCTCGATAGAGTAGATCGGGCCTAAACCAGCGAATTAAAACGCAGCGTGACAGACGTTTTAAGTGCTACGTCGGATTATAAACCAGCCTTTAGAATTTTCGCTAAAAATCATCACAGCCTTCAAACCAATAACCGGGAAGACAAAAACATGACTTTTAGTTCTTCTATTTTAACCAGGTGGGCTAGCCATAAACAGCCAGTGCCAACATCCCATCAGTTAGTTTGCGCATAAAATTATTAGGTTGGAATTAAATATTGAAACGAAATAATTGGTAGAACTCGGGCCATGATGGAAGAAAATTTTAATTTGTTATAAATATAACTTTTTAATAAACATATAAACGGGGGAATCAAAAATCCCTTAGTCTTCACTTTAACTTATACTACAGCTTCTGCCATCGAGTGATACCTACACAGATAAATCGGTCATTTTATTCCGATCAAACTACTTTTTAATTGCTTATAATGTAATTAAAATAATTACTTTTTAAAGTCTGCTAACCGATTAATTACTTTTACTCAAATATTTATTTCATCTAATATTAATTTAAAATAATATTTTAATTTTATCGAATATTTTTCGTGGAATTTTTATTATATGTTACAAATGATTTGTAGACGAAGACGGTAAACAATCTGTCTTCCTCGCCACCAATCGAGTGATAGTGTTTCAATCTCTAATTACTCTCCATCAAAAACCAAAAACAAACCCAACCAAGAAAACGAAACTTACTGTCCTTTACTATCAATACTATTCGATAAGTAATCCTTTCTCCAAGTCGAAAACCAACAGAAAACTAAGTATGCGGAGTATACAAACATATTACTGTCATCCCTCTGCCCCTAACCTACACGATATAGTTTATTGATGGTCTCTTAACGATATATAGAATATTTTCATAACTACATTATTACAAACTATCACGAGATTAAATGTATTTTACAATATTTTATAGAAAAAATATTATATATATATATACAGTAAAGCTGTATCGAGAAGTTGCCACCGAGATCACTGTATTCTTTAAATAGAGAAGGGCGTAGTAACAGTGCAAAAATGTGTTTAATTGGTTGGCGGAAACTTGTTGTTTAAAATATTGTGTTAACAACTCATAAGTTCGTGCCATAAATTCCCAAACATGGTGAACTTTTAACGGAATTTTATAAAATTTAACACCTAGTCAGTGGTTTCAAACTTTTTGTGTCTACATCCCCTTTTTTCATAAAAACTGGGTACGCCCCCTCATTTTCGTAACAATCTAATTTTATAAATACGGGGTGTCCCAAAAAATGTACTCACTCTTCGTCGACCCATCACTACCATACTTTTCGTTTTTGTTACAGATCAAAATATTAATACCAAACTGGCAATTCCAAATGATATATTAAGCCATGTTGTGGCATCCATTGGTCAACGTTATCAACTTTGGAAAATGGTGGAAATCAATTTGAACATTCGCCAACAGGCACGAATGAGTAAACGACTGGAGGAAAAGACTAATCTATTCAATAAATCATTATCTTTCCTAATTTACCCTATTAGACCCGTAAAGTGTGAATACATTTTTTGGGACACCCTGTACTTTCTACTTACAGTTTAACACTACAAAAACAATATACCATATTTTGTATAATGTTCTTATACTGTGCATAAAAATTTATACATTTAAATTAGTGTAATAATTTTAATATAATTAAACAAATCTTAAAAAAAACGAAAAATAGAACTATTTTTCGTTTTATATTTAATGCCATGGGTAAGCTGGTTTTTCGGCAGAAATTCTCTGAAATCGGGGTGCATAGAAAATATCTCAATTCTTTTTCAATCACTAAATGAGATCGACATTTTGTCTTTAAAACACCTACAGCGGAAAGTTTCTAGGTATATAAATATTTATACTATGTTTATAACCCAGATTCTTTTTTGCATCATTTTGAATTTATCATTTAGTCTCAAAAATGATGTTTTTGTTAATTCTTGAACTTGGAATAGATTCGCGCCCACAGTTTGGAAAACGCTGACGTTGGCTGATCCACGGAATATGACCTGGATGACGAGAAAAATCTTAGATCTTCAATTTAATATAGTGTGTCGTACACGGTTAGAAATATGTGTCGGCACATTTTCGGATACAGTTTAAACTATACTTTGTTTCATAAAATTAAATTTTCGATAATTTTTAATTTTTCCAATAATATGTATAAGATTATTATGGCGGAATAATCCAATAATTTTAAATAAGAAATATAAAAACATACTAGAAATATAAGTTTAGTGAAACATTTAATTAGAAAGAAAATATAATTCATTGTTCAATAAAATAATTTTAATTTTTGTATATTAAAATTGTTAAGATATTTATATTTGTTGTCGATAATTTTTTTTTGTCAAGAGATGACGCCACTTTCCACTCAGTAAGAGTACTAAGTTGCGGGGCGAAACCAGCCCTTTCACAGGCTGCCCACCCCGGCGGAAGGGTCAGCCGGATTATGGAGAACGGGGATCGACGGGCTGGGCCCGGACCCCATGAGATAATTTCAAGGGGTGGGACCCGAGATTCGAACCCGGGTCCTCCAGAGTGGAAAGCCGAAGAAGGTTCAATAGGCTGCATCTGGACTCCTTTGGAAAAATCTGGAGGTTTATGATTTAAGATTTAATCCCAGATTCACCATGATGGAAGGGCCACTCGCATCCATCATGGCTATCTGGCCGACAAATTTTGAAAAAACGGACAGAATATGTTTATATATATTACGAGCTCACTCGCATCCATCATTTCTATCTGGCCGACAAATTTTGAAAAAACGGACAGAATATGTTTATATATATTACGAGCTATTTAAAACATTTTGTGCTGTTTTACACCCCTTTCTAATTAGGAAGATTACTAAGAGATAGGGCCATTTGAAACCACGAGCTGCACCCACACCCGTGGAGGGGACCAGATGATGGACGATCACCGGGCAGTGATCAGTTTTTTTTGTCAACAGATGACGCCACTTTCCACTCAGTAAGCGTACTAAGTGGCGGGGCGAAACAAGCCCTTCCACAGGCTGCCCACCCCCATTCTAGTAGAATACTATGTGACGGGACGAAACAAGCCCTTCCACAGGCTGCCCACCCCTGCGGAGACGGGGCGAAACAAGCCCTTCCACAGGCTGCCCACCCCTGCGGAGGCGGGGCGAAACAAGCCCTTCCACAGGCTGCCCATCCCTGCGGAGGGGCTGGGCGAAACAAGCCCTTCCACAGGCTGCCCACCCCTGCGGAGGGGTCTTTCTGGTAGAATACTATGTGGTGAGCGAAACAAGCCCTTCCACAGGCTGCCCACCCCTGCGGAGAGGTCAGCACTTCCACAGGCTGCCCACCCCTGCGGAGGGGTCAGCCGGATTGTGGAGGATGGGGATCGACGGGCCGGGGCCGGACCCCATGATAGAAATTTTTCAAGGGGTGGGACCGAGATTCGAACCCGGGTCCTCCAGAGTGGAAAGCCGAAGCGTTTCCACGCGGCCAATCCGGCGGACCGGCAGTGATCGGTTAGGTTAGGTAGGTTAGTTAGGATAAGACGCCATATCCTCATGGGATATACTGTATCTGGCGGCGGCAAGTTATAGTATTGTCGGGTTTCCGGATCCGGAAACGGAAATTCGGAATGGTCGAATCAACAGGTGTTGAGCCTACGAACGATTCTACCGGTGATCGGTTAGTTAGAATAAGACGCCATATCCTCATGGGATATACTGTATCTGGCGGCGGCAACTTATAGTATTGTGGGGTTTGCGGACCCGGAAACGGAAATTCGGAATGGTCGAATCAACAGGTGTTGAGCCTACGAACGATTCTACCGGATATTGCGTGAGTAAGGATGACTGTCAGAGGCGATTCAGCAGTTGGACTGAGAACAACATTGAACATAAATTCAACAGCTTCTTTATTATTATAAAAAAACACAAGATTTCTATCTATAGGTTTTGAATACCGACAATGAGAGATAGATACCTTGATTTCGTAGCGATGATAAACACACTTGGAACGCTACTTCAGGTCAACTGCCTTTATGAACAGTCTTTAGTCCATTCTTTTTAATAGTTTCTAGTCCCATAGTTATTGATGATGACGATGAACCAGCAAATGGTCGGTATAAGGAAAATGAAAATTACCAACAAACTTCCCTTGAAGCCTTTTAATAGTAATCCAAAGGGTTGGTTGTTCGAAGTGATAACCCGGAAGGACGTAGGTCGGTAATTCGAAGGATATACTAATTAATACACGGGGCTAGAGACAATATACTAAACAAAGTCAAGACACAGAACCAAAACCGTCGACTTTCTTTGCCCTAGCTCTTTTATCCAGCTAACCTCTTCCTCGCCTTTCCCGGGGACGAATTTGTTTTACATAACTTCCAGATAGTTCCAAATAGCTCAGGTGCCAAGTCTTAGACTTTGCATTGACTTGAATAAACCATCTTAAATTTATTACCACGCAAAGAATAACATGTATCTGTTTTTCACTCCGGGCCGGTACGTTGATAGTGAAGGCGGGCGTCCACTATCCCGGTATTACCGGACACTCGGCAGTTACCATGGTAACCACGTGACGGGCTACCGGTTTTGCCGATTGCCGGGCCGGTCTGTCGAGTTTAAATTCTACCGGCTGCCGGACTCGATAAATTGCTTTCGACCAATTGGGTGAAACATTAATAACGATGTCATACTGTATTCGTTTTAATCTTTAACTAATGACATAATCGTCACGGCATATTTATTGTGATGTGTAGCCAAATTCAGTGATTTTATGTTAAAAATAAAATAAAACATTCAACAAGGTATATTTCATTCGATGATTTCATCACAAAACTGGATAAAAAGCATATCTTTTATAATAATAATAATAATAATATCTTTATTACTGAGAAAAAATAAAATACAGAAAACAAAAGGAAAAAGAAAATACACAATTCCAAAAATAACCACATCCACAAATCAAACATATAACCACAGTCCATCGAATGATCTCGGTAGATCATCCTATCTACCGAGATCATTCGATCATTACTGTGGGACGAATTTTTTGTGTTTTTGATTTCCCTTTCATGCATAAAAACAATTCTAATCATTTCTTTTTTTGCTTTATTAAAAATATTATTGTCTTTAGACTTTTTACTGGAAAAACTGTAATCGCTGAAATAACAAATAGTAATTTTCCCACAAACACAAATGAAGCCATTATTATTTTGACAAATTTTGTTAGCTCCTCGTTACTTGGTTAGTTTTTGTAAATCTTACGAATCATCTCATTGGTCCCCTTGTTTGCCGACTCGACGGCCGCCGGTGAAATGTACACTTCTGTTCGGAGGACAAGGCAGGTGGGCCATACACTCCTGCATAATAACAGAAAAAAGAAGTTTTCAACGACGGCTAGGCCGGGTATTCGGCAATTCCGGTCAGTAAAACCGGAACAGTGGACGCCCGCCTTGACAGGAATAAACTAAGCAGTTGCCAAATTGACGAAGTCCAGGCAAAGATGACCCACATAACGGGTGGGCGGTGCAGACGTCGGTGTGCTGTCAGCGACCCGTCGAAAGGGAATGGCTCACTCGAATAGACTGCCGCGGGAGGTCCTAGCCGGATAATTCGTCTCGGATCTCGTTTGACTGTCTATAGAGAGATTCTGCAGCAAATTGGCCGGTCCGGGAAGGTCCACACCCCGGCCCCCAGTAGTGTCCCTAGTGTCCTATAGGGTCGGTAGAGCGTGGCTGCAGCTAAAGTCACTCTATGTTCCTATAGAGAAGTATGGACACACTTTTCCCTAGACTTTGCCGAAAAAAAAAAAAATTTTTATTAGAAATAATTATTTATATATCTTTAATATGTGAATATATTGATATGTTGAGAATTGTTTTACAATTTTGTAACAGAAATCGCTTGTAATTACTTGAATGATATTTTTCATTAATTTTTTAATCATAATCAAAATTGTTTCTTTTAAATTTGAATTTTTGCATAGTTATAAAAATGCAATCATTAAAGATCGATGATTTATTTAAGTGATATTATAAATATTATTTAAGAGAATTTTTGATATTTTTATGATAAAAAATTTTATTAAATAAATGCAAAACTTACCTATATCATATATCATTGATATTAATACCGCAGATATAGATTTTGAAAAGGCAA
The DNA here is from genome assembly GCA_000484575.1 of Olivierus martensii. Taxonomy (NCBI): domain Eukaryota; kingdom Metazoa; phylum Arthropoda; class Arachnida; order Scorpiones; family Buthidae; genus Olivierus; species Olivierus martensii. The sequence continues at coordinate 32,234 of AYEL01087122.1, forward strand.
TGACTAATTAATATTACAAGATATTGTCTACAATTTCTATTCAGAATGCTTTTTTTCGGATTTTTTCTGTTTTATTAAAAAGAAAATACAGTATTTATTGTACTGCATAATTACTAAATTTATACAGTATTTGAATGTATTTAGAATAATCTTTCGATTACAATCGACAGGTTAAAATAATTTGATAACATACTGTATACATAGACGTATATATATTTAATCCCATTAAAAACATCTCATATGTAAAAAATAAGCCAAGTACAGTATTACCAAAACAGGATATTTGTGAAAAATTTAGATTTTGGTTGATGTTATCTTATTATTTTCCAAATCGTCAAACAAGTAGCGCATCTAAATTACAACAAATTTAAATGCGCTACTTGTTTGACGAATTTAAGAAAATAATATGATAACATCAACCAAAATAACCTCATCTAAATTTTCACAAATATCCTGTTTCGATAATACTGTAATTGGCTTATTTTTTAAATTTGAGATGTTTTTAATGGGATATCATTTATTTTTTAGATGATAGAGACATTTCTAGAGAAGAAAATCATCATCATCTACACCTTTTAATTTTATCCCAATTGGGCCAAAATTTTTAGATGATTTATGCTATGTCTATACTCTGAATTTGATCAAAATCGGTTAAGCAATGCATATGTAACGGTATTTATGGAAATCGGATCCCCTTTTCTCCCTTTGTTTTGACCCGATTGTGCTAAAATTTTCAGGGGACCTCAAGTAAACAAAAAAACACCTATATTCCAAAATTCATTGATCGGTTAAACACGATGCGACCTGTAGAGGTGTCTGCATAGGAGGAGAAGAAAAATGATGCTTTTTTGTCGATTTTTGCAATTTTTAAACCGCTCTAATTCTATTATTAATTGGATATGAAACTTCAAATTTAGCAATCTATGTCCTATTAAATACTTTTCTCAAATGTAATTGTCAGATTAATAATATTTAACTAGGACCAAAGTTACAGCGAATTGAATTTTGGCTGTAATGACTCTGGTAATAAGAGTCAGACAGTGACTACTGTACTTGGCTTAGACGCCTTAGAGTTACTGCCGTGCCTCTTGATAATAGAATATATCGAATAAATTTGATCATAAACTTATATAAAGTTAATACAAAATCCAAAAATTTTAATTAAAATACAGTCATTATTTTATATTTATAAATGAATGGAAATTGGATGAAAGATTTATTTGATTTACTTTATCATCAGTTGGTAGATTTATAGAAAATAATAAGAGAGAAAAAATTCATTGGAGTGATATTTCGATTATTAAAATCAGTCAATCATTATTCATTTCATTTTTCTCAATAATGATGTATAAAAAAATAAATATTATACTGATATGCCAATAACCGAAATAAGTACTGTGTGATTCCAGCGAAAAACATATTTTGGATACTAATAAATTTTCATAGAAAAGTAATTTATTTTCACAAATTATGAATGCATTTTTTAAAGCATAATTAAGAAACAAAATAAATAATATTTAAATCAGAATTTAATAATAACAAAAAACTTCAATAGATCACTACCAAATAATTTTGACAAAAGTAGCTGAACAATTACTGACATTAGATTTATGATAGTTCTTGCATTTTAGATTAATGGTACTCTCTTAAAAACTAATTAAATTATTGGAAAAATTAATTAATATTGGTTGTTTCAAAATACTATTTTTAATTTTTATATTATTTTTGAGATAATTCAAAGAAGATATCCAAAGAAATAAGATTCTTTTCAAATTCGGAATCAAATTTAAGTTATAATTGTTTTTATGAATAGTAAAAATATCATAAATATCGTAAGATCTACCCGCATTTAAAGTCATAAAGATAATTAAAATTTCAAAATTATTTTGAAATCAAACTTGACCATTTGAAAAAATATTTATTAATTAAATGTACAGAGTTGGTATTTTGTTCTTCGTTTTCGTTGCTGCCTCTATTGCCATCAACATTTTTGTAGAAAATGTTGATGACAATAGAGGTAGTAACAAAAATCTGGAATATGTCTACAGTTCTCATCGTAATATTTTTGCAACTAATTTGCAAAAATTGAAAATAATGAAAAAATATAGGTCTAAATCTTATGATTCAACAAAATAAACTTAATATGGTATAAAAAATTTAGAGTTCCCACAATCCCTTGGGATATATGATTGATGAAAATGGATATTATTTTCACTACCAAGCAGAAAGATAATGTGAGTTTTGCTACAAATCCTATATTTACAAATTAAATTAAAGTTGTTAATTTTTAATTTTTAGTACATAATTTTATCTGGAAAGAATGCATAGTAAGACAAAAAATTGGAGAATATGACGTTTGCTTCTATACTCCTCAATTCATTTATAATTAATTATAATAAATGATAATAATCGGCCAATAGCAGAATTATAAAGCGTTGGCTTACAACCTAGAACCACCTAGAATCTAGTGGTTCTAGGTGATAAACCAATGATTTATTTATTTATTTATTGTATTAATTTTTGATAACAGATGTCGCAACTTTCCATTCAGGTAGAATACTAAATGGCAGGGAGTACAGTCGGCCGGTTGGCAGGGTGGAAACGCTTTGGCTTTCCATCTAAAGCCGCGTTTCTCAACCTTTTGGTCGCGTTAAATTTTTAATGGGTCGCGAAGGAACTGGTAAAATACCAAAATAAAATATAAAAAAATAAAAAATAAAAACAAAAAAAATAAATAGAAAAAAATGTCTTTTACGTTAATTTCGAAAATTAATTATGAGGTTCTGAATGGTATTAATTTCTGATACGTTAATTTCTTAAGTTAATTTATTAAATTAAGTTAATTTTGACATATGTGAATGTAACTTAAGTCTATGATCATGTTTGTTCCGCCCACCCCGGCATTCATCGGTACATTCCCCCTTCCCAATTTTGCTAGTTTTAAACTACAGTGATACCTCGGATCACGAACGTCTCGGTTCACGAACAAATCGGTCTATAAACAACAATTTCCGTGAACAAATTTTGCTTCGCTTCCAAATCAGTCTACGAACACCATTTGCAAACAAATTTTGCTTCGCTTTACGAACGATGATTCACGAACACATACGCACACAGTGCATGAAGCACATGTGACTCGCTCACGAGGCTGTGCTCAGGGTTTGTGCAATGCTTCGGTTCACGTGCGCGTCATGCACTCACGTGCGCTTCACGCACGGAGTGCATGAAGCGCACGTGACTCGCGGCGCACAAACCCTGAGCACAGCCTCGCCCCCAGCAGCAATCCAGTTCGCCCAGCTCATATGGGTACAGTAAAGTGCCAACAAGTGTTGATATTTTAATTTTTTTCTTTATTTAATTAAATTTATCCCTTATTATGGCTCCCAAAAAGTTAAAAGTGTTAGTGAAGGTGGTGTTAAACATGCTTTCTTCTAATATTACTGTTATATTTATTTCCTTTCTGTATTATTTTCATGCACAAAGCCATAACATGTTAAAAATTTTTTATAGGACAAAAACGTATCATTTGGATTTACATTAAATGCAATGGGAAAAATTGATTCGGATTACGAACTTTTCGGATCAGGAACAGGGTCAAGGAACGGATTGTGTTCGTGAACCGAGGTATCACTGTAGTGTGTAATTTGTCAGTTGTCAGAACAGCAATAAGAATAACTTTGTATGTAAATTACCGTTTTTTTAGTAGTCAGTGTGTTCATTTAATGTGTTAAAATTAGTAATCGTATTTTGTATTTCGTTGAAGTGTATATTTTTGTGTTGAAGTGTAAGAATTACAGTGTATGTTTTTAATTTACAGTTCATGATTATATTTCGTTGTATGTGAGAAATATATCCAGTATCATGCTGATATACTACCTTTTTTATTTTATATTATAAAATAAACAATTGGGTCGCAGTACGATTTCAAAAAAATATGTTAGATTGGCGTCAAAAAGGTTGTCAAAAAATAAATAGAAACCGCTGATCTAGAGAACCGGATCCTTGGAAAGGGGTGAAACCCGAAAATTGAACCCGGTCCTCGCCTTAGACAGGAATCAACGGGCTGGGTCCATCGATCCCTGCCTCCCAATCTGGATGACCCCTCCACAGGGATGGGAAAATTGTAAAAGGGCTTGTTTCGCTCGGCCACTTAGTACGCTACCTGCACAGATTTCTATATACATAGATGGCCTGCTCATTGTTTAAAAGTTTAACATTACTGGTGGGACATAAAAAAAGGCGGATCTTTGTTAGTAAGACTGGTCTATGCTTACAACTCGCATTAATCGAATATTTGCTCGCACTAAGTGAAAAACGGTATCATTTTTATAAGTCGCACTAATCGAATATCGTAACTGAAAAACGGTATCAATTTTATAAGTTGAGATCGGAAGAGCGTCGTGTAGGGTCTATGCTTACAACTCGCATTAATCGAATATTTGCTCGCACTAACTAGTCTATGCTTACAACTCACATTAATCGAATATTTGCTCGCACTAACTGAATCTATGCTTACAACTCGCATTAATCGAATATTTGCTCGCACTAACTGAAAAAAAAGGTATCATTTTTATAAGTTTACACTTAGTGTTTCTGATTTCCCGGCCTTTGAATCATTTTTATAAGTAGCACTAATCGAGGCCTACCTGTATTTTTGCGAAAGTCGCACTAATCGAAATCGCATTATTGGAACTCGCACTAATCGAGGCCTTGCACTAATTGAATATTGCATTATTCGAACTCGCACTAATTGAGGCCTACCGCATTAATCAAATATTTGCTCGCACTAACTGAAAAATGGTATCAATTTTATAAGTCGCGAATATTTGCTCACACTAACTGAAAAACAGTATCATTTTTGTAAGTCGCACTAATCAAATATGGTATCAATTTTATAAGTCGTACTAATCGAAATCGCATTATTCGAACTCGCACTAAACGAGGCCTATCTGTATAATAATAATTGCATTTCCAAATCTTCCAATTAAGTAAGAGCTGTATTGTACATATATGATATTTATACGATCTAAATATAAATGTACTATATTTTGGCAATATTTAATAATAACAAGCAATACAAATAACTTAAATATTTAATGTATCAATTTATAAAATTATTTAAAAGCTTAAAAATGTTACAAGATTATTTATAGGGGATTACAGAGGTTAGAGGTCGTCTTTTAAACAGTTCATTCGACTTTGTTACAAGACTTGCGATTTATGACATAAGGTGAGGTATGACTGTATATAAAAAATTACATTTAAACATATAACAATATATTTAGTCTTTACAAGAATTGCATTATGTCAGCATGTTCAAGTAATATAATTGATAGATATTAAATTATAGAGGCATTCCTTGTTTATGTAGACAATGAATTCTAAGAAAATTATTTGTAAGATGAAAATTTACGAGAGAATTCAATTCCTATTAATTTCAATGCAAAAATTTCTGACAAGTTTTTGAGTTCCACTCAGTTATTAATATTTTATCCATAGAGATCTTTCTTAAGTTATAAAATTTTGTGCATACCAGCATGCTTGTGAGGTTTCGGAAAGAAACTTATTTGGAAAAGTTTTGTGGTAGAAGTTCGTCACGGAAGGAGGACGCCATGTTGATTAGTATTCTTGATCAGGAGTGTTTCAGTGTTACATTGGGGATTCCAAAAGTACTGGAAGGAGGACTGATTTTGAATTATTGTATTTTCTTTGAGGTTCAACCGATTATAATTATGTTGATAAATGGTTGTTTAATACTTCTTGTATTTATTTTGTGTAATTATGTTAATCAAGATTACTTTAAAGGAAGTCTCACTACGTGGCGTGGTAGTCCCGTCACCATTACCGAGCCAGGATGTTGGAGGGTTAAGACTGTTTGTCTTTTAGGATTAACCTTTAGATTTTTCGGAGTTTTAATAGTACTGTTTGTGTGTTCGTCTGTTTTCGACGAAGTTGTATTTTTAAGAAAATTAACTTGTTCTGATTTATGTTAAAAGAAGTTTGATGTTAAAGGCTCTGTATGGGACTTACTTTGAACTAATTGGTTTCTGTGCATTTAAAAGTGTAAATTTTGAATTTTCAGTCTAATAAAATAATTACCTGGATTAATGGAGCATTATTTTGAAGCGGTAAATCATTTAACTCATTGGTTGGATTCAAATGAAGTCACGATCACTATTAAAATTTAGGCAAGTCCTAAAGTTGAGTCGGAGCCCGGACTGTAGAGCTTCGGGTGAAAATCCGAACTCTACATGCTTTATTATTTTCAAATTTCAAAAATTGTATGATAATGACTCAAGAATCAATTATAAATTTTTACATTTTTGTAATGTTTCAAAATGAGGAAACTTCCATCAAAAATCATGCTCATGTTATAATTAGATATTTATAGTCAAAACTCTGAAATAAAAATTTTACATTGATCCTATTAACAACATTAATTACATAATAGAATATACAGGTTGATAATCAAAAATCCGGTAATCAATATTTCGGTTCCATCAGTTTTTCAGCACATCTGTTGGAGCGCATTTTTAAATTTACTGCATTGGCGTGCCATTGTTTTCTGGAGGCGCTATGTTTTGACAGCCCTGTATACCAGAATCAAATGTTTGATCATGCTTGCAACCAGGATTGCCAAATTAGCCTTTTTGATGCCAAATGAACTCTTTTTGACTATTTAAGACATGGTTGGAATTAGAAATTTTTTTTTAACATTTTGGCGTTTTTTCTGGATTTTCTTGACATTATATAAAATCTTTTAACATTTTTCGAGGGTACACTAACAAAATAAAATTCTGAGGAACTATTTTTATTTAACTGAATTAACATTCTGTAGAACTACAGTCTTTTATTTAGTTATTGAACATGAAAATTTCATTTGCTTTTCATTCAGCATTTAATTTTATTTCTTTAAAGCACTGTACAAATAGTCCTTTTCTGTTAAATATATACAGCATATATATACATCAAAAATCTGGCAATCCTCAGGTCCTGAGATTGCCAGATTTGTGAATCTGCATTCAGTTTGTTCAATATAAAAGTACTGTATTTACTCACATAATTCATACACCTGAATTTTTACCATGAAATTTTAAAAAATTATCATGCATTTAATACTGTATTTTGTAAAATTTCTTCCATGAATTAAAAAGTACTGTTATATGTTGATATTTGAAGAGTCTTACTACTATGTTGAATCATAATAATATAAGTAGCCTTACGATTTTCTTTAATTTAAATAAAAATAGCAACTGATAACAGTTTCTATTTTTATTTACATGATAATCTCTTATCTGCTGCATTAAGAATATTAAACTGATGTACTGATGAAAAAAAATTACTCATAGATTTATAAATTATTTTAATATACTATTTTGCTATTTAATTGCACTGGAGTTATTTTTTCATAATAAGAGAAGTATTATATATCATTGGAACTCTCAAACTGTGTAGATTCAAAATAGTTGCATTTATCTATTTGATTATACTTTATATTGGGCCAAGAGACTGCTAAAAGTCATTGTTTATTTTTCTATGAAAACAATGAAAATAAAATGTTGATAAAACTTGGAATACAATGAAACTGGCAAGACTGTTATATAAAATTTTCATCTGATATAAAATCTACCCTAAAAATTTCATAGCAATACATTGTTTTGGCCCTGCAACATCTTCAAATCAATAAATCAAGTTAATAAGTCACATGGTTTTCCTATGTCACTTTATAGTTCAAAATGAAAATAATCTACAACTAATTCTAAAGGAATACTTAAAATAGCCATATAAAACCTAAAATAAATCAAACATCAATACAGGTATCTTGGTTTATGAAGGTTACTAAGGTCATAAAAATAGTTAAGTGAAAATTCTAAAATAAGAAACTCATTTTCCATTAATTTCAAGGTAAAAACTTTTAATTGGTTCCTGGATACCAGAAAGTCACAGTCATTTTGTCTATTGATGTTAAAGCATTTCAGAAACATTAATATAATTATATATAATAGTTAGGCTAAGTAAGTAATAGATATCATAATTTTTTTGCCATTTGACTTTGAATTTCAGAGCCATTAAGAGTTAAGTGATCGTTGAATTTAAATCTAATAAGGTAGTAAACTTGTCAATCAATTTTATTTATTAGTTAAAAATTTTTAAATTTTTATCAGATATTGCCTGAAATTTATGTAATTCTAAAAATTATTTATTATGCTAAATTATTGGAAGAAAAAAAAATCCAATTTTCTAAAAATTAGTATTGATGTTTTAATTCTATTTATTAAAAATTCATTAATTATAAATTTTATTATGGTAATTATTTTAATAAAACTAAGAGATACAAAATAATTTACTCATTTAAATCATTATATTAATCAAATTAGACATCATCTCAATAGAACAAAAATTTAGTCATTTATAAAATTTATATATGGATAAAAAAATATTAGATTTTATACATCTATAATAATATGTAATCATTGCAAATAATTCTAATCATTACTTTCACTTTGTAGTTTATCATTCAAGGAATAAAGATCAGCTCCAAACTAAGTGAAAACATATAACATTTATTAAATAGAATATGCCAAAGAACTTTTAACTTAATAAAGCTATCTTCAGCGGTCTTAGCACAATAAGAATAGAATACATCTTTAGAATATATAGTTTAAATTTAAAATTAAATAAAAGTAACAAATAAAGAAAATAAATAAATAAATATAAATATATATAATATAACGGGACACGTGTTTTACTGTTTTCACGTATACTCGATAGTTTTCGAGAAAAATGCCTGGTCCACAGAAACGTGGGCACCCTGTATACATATACTTTACCCTATTTATATATTCGCTATTTATAAATTTAACGGATCGCGGTATTTATACACTCAAACAACCAATCAAATTTGTCTTATAAACTTACCAAGCTGAAAAGTAACTTTAGATTGATTAGTATTTGCATTAACGTTAGCATTACAATCCCTTGATGTACAAAGTAGTGGTTCGGTCACACTAGATTCGCCTATATAAAAAGCACTTTCACCTTCATTCTCCTCTAACAGATTGCTAAAAATCAAATATCAAAAATAAAAAAAAATATCTTAAAATATCAAAAGCAATCTTAACAATATACATAATGGATGCATACTCACATCTGTTAAAAAAAAAAAAATCTAATCGACAGACTTCATCAAGATAAGTACCATAAAGAAACGCAAACTTGACCTGCCTATACTTGTACATCAAGTGCAGGTAATTAGTTAAACGACAAGAACACCTGTCCTTTTTATAACAGGTAAAAGATCTTTGCGATAACGAATACCACTGTGTCTACTTAGAGAAACTTTGCTGTCAGCTGAGAATGTCACGCTGCGAATGACCACGTGTTTAAATACGCCCCCTTGCAGTACCATATGACAACTGCATCGATTGATTTACCATACGATATTTTAAAATCGAATTCGAAAAGTGACGTTTCTGGTAGTGATTAACCGGGAAGTGTAACATCCTCTTCCTGGTAATGATTACGTAACCGTTTTTTAATTGACAGCACTTTATGAAATTTATATTGACGAAATTGCATTAAACAATACGATTTCCGCGCTTAATTTTTATTCATTCATGATTGGTTGGTTATAATTCATTCGTATAAAGTTTAAAGTTTTTGTAAATAATGCTATATTTAATGTGAACTGCATAAATATTATATATTAAATGTTTGAAGTTTTTAAAATTGAGTCTATTCTAGTTAATATTTTAATAGTCATTTAATTATCATATATTAATTTAAAAACCATTTCAAATATCACTACATTCAATCAAAACTTTTGATATTTTAACTTTCACAAAGATCTTTTATTTCCGTATTAATGTTAAATCGTTATTTTCTAACTTATGAAGTTAGAAACATGAAGCCATCGTGACGTCACAAGAAAATTTCGGCTATTAAAATATTCTGATTTTTGTACTTACTAAAATTGCTTAATTATATAATAGAACGATTGTTTTTACGTGATTAACGATAATTAAGTTCTCTTTCAAGATATAAACTATTCTATCTTACGTAATAAACTTGCGTTTTTCTTTTTCGCTATGTTCTCCAGATACTTTTATTCAATAGCTAATTCGTTTGTTTTATGAATTACTTAGTTCTTTTCTCAGTAAGGATAATTGAATCTTGTAATTAGGAAGCTAAGTCGATTCTCCATCATTCTTGATGTCATGAAGTCTAATGACAAGATGAACCCCATGTGTCAACAACTGCTGTCGTCATAGCAACGAGCAACGCTGCTTTACTTTTCTTAATACCATATAGGTGAAATATATATATATACACACACAGATCATACACACACACACCACACAAAAATAGGTTATCTATTAAATATTTATTATATATTAAATTTTACTATATAATTTCCATAATGAATGCAAAACTTTTTATTTGCTTTACTGCAAAACATAAGAGACGTACAGAATAGCAAATAACAAGGTTAAGTTAAAATTTTATGAAAGAAACTTTTAATAAAATGCATTCGTCGTCTATTTCGGATGCATATATTAAATTTTTCCTTAAATATAAAAATATATCAATAAAATATTCATATACTGTTCTATATTTGTACTCTTTTATTATATAACATTTATCTGCAATAAAACTTGTATACTTGTATATACAGTATAATTATTCACAAAATACAGAAATCTGTAAAAAATTTCAAATTTAATTAAAAAAAAAATATATAAAAATTATCTATGTTCTTTGTTGAATTAATCAATGTAGCTCTCTATACTATTACAGAATGATTATTAACTAAATTTAATTCATTACAAATGATTCAGATTTTTCAGTTGTATTAATTGAATCAACTATATAAAATTATATTTTTTATACTGAGGTTTCAGTTTTCAATGTTATTGTAATTTTATAAAATTATATAATATACAGACATATCAAGCAGTCTATAACCATTTTGTTTTTTTCGTTTATATAATAATCTTACACTTATTAATTATCTATAAATACTATTTATATAATTTTGGTTATACAGAGTGATTCAAAAAGATTGTGCCAAAAAAATTCTGAGTAAAAAAGATCTAGTCGCGTTTTTTGATTTGAGATTCCGTTTAAAAGATATAATGCGTAAAAGTTTTGTGACGTCATTTCCGGTTCAGTCAAAAAATATTTTAAAAATATGCTTATCTGTATTTTTAAAATCATTTATAAATTTTAACTACTTTAAAACTATCCTAAAAATTTAAAGCATCGAGAATAGATTGTTTATTAAATTAGCGACCGATTATTTAAATGAAATGAAATTGTTTTACAAACGTAGGATTCATTTTCGAACATAGCAATTTAATATTAAAAAATGATAATGTTCGAAAAATATTACGCTTATAAAACAATTGCTTTTCATTTAAATAATCGGTCGCTAATTTAATAAACAATCTATTCACGATGCGGTACTTTTCCGTTAGCCGGGCGCAAGCGAATTGTGTAATGTATAGTTTTTTGGGGTGAATCTTTAACACAACAGAATTGTCGATTCGTATTTTTTACATTTATCAATACATATAGGGTGATTCAAAAAGATTGTGCCAAAATTTACAGACTTGTAGAGGATAAAATTTTGAGTAAAAGATGTCCGGTTGTGTTCTTTGATTTGAGGCTCCATTTAAAAGATATAAAATGTAAAAGTTTTGTGACGTCATTTCCGATTCAATCAAAAACTATTTTTAAAATATGCTTATTTGTATTTTTAAAATCATATATAAATTTTAACTACTAGAAACTAACCTAAAAAATTTAGAGCATCGAGAACAGATTGTTTATTAAATTAGCAACCGATTATTTAAGTCTCGATGAGGTACTTTTCCGTTAGCCGGGCGCAAGCGAATTCTGTAATGTATAGTTTTTTGGAGAAATAAAATGTAATTGTTCTACCAATGCAGCATTATTTTTCAAACAGCAATTTAACATTCAAAAATAATAATCAAAAATGAATGCTATGTTGATAAAACATTTCATTTAAATAATCAGTTGCTAATTTAATAAACAATCTGATTTTGAAGATCTGAATTTTTTAGGATAGTTTTTAAGTAGGTAAAATTTATAGATAATTTTAAAAATACAAATTAAGCATATTTTAAAAATAGTTTTTGACTGAACCGGAAATGACATCAGAAAACTTTTATGCATTATATCTTTTAAGCAGAGCCTCAAATCAAAAAACCCGACTAGACTTTTTTATTCAGAATTTTATCCTCTACAAGTCTGTAAATTTTGGCACAACCTATTTTTTGACTGAACTGGAAATGACGTCACAAAACTTTTATGCGTTATATCTTTTAAACGGAGTCTCAAATCAAAAACGCGATTAGACTTTTTTTACTCAGAATTTTTATCCTCTACAAGTCTGTAAATTTTGGCACAACCTTTTTGAATCACTCTGTATAATTAAATATAAAGTATTAATTTAATATTGAAAATTATATAACTATATCAAATTTGAAATTATTTATTAAATAAATAGGTTGAATAAGATATTACAAAATTTCATGTCTACTATTTTCTAAACTTAATGTGAAAATATTTGATTCAAGAAATTCTAATTTATTTTGATGAACTAATGCATAAATGGTAATTATATCAATAGTTGTAAAAATGTTTAATGAACTTCATTTTAAAAATTGTATTAATTTAATTAGATAATTTATTAAAATAAAATAAATAACTTTCTAAATTAAGTTTACATATTTTACTAGGATGGATAGCATGATAAATACTTTATCTGAAAAATTTAAAGCTTTCAGCAGTCCTATGGAAGGAATTGAAGAATCAAAGAATGAATGTAATAAAGTGGATGAAGGGAAACTTAGTTAAATCCTACATAAATTAAATTTGTATTATATAACATTTTCTACAAAAGTGCCAGAAATTTTCTATTGAATATGCATTAATATTTTTTAAAACATTGTTTTACATGTTTATTTGTAAATTATATTAACAAATTTCTTATGAATCTAGTTTAGTTTTTTTAAGTATATATTATATACTTATTGATTTTTCTAAAGATGATTTATTGTTGCAAATTAAAATTAACCAAAGAACTTTTATTTTTGTTACTGATGATTATCAAATAATGCTACTTTATTTATTAAAGTATAAATACCAATTTCTAAACATAAAAATTGCTTGTAAATTTATACTGTATAGTGTATATAAAATTGTTGAAAAAGAATTTTCAGATATGTATTTTTATAAACATTTCAGGTATTTTAATTAAAAATAATTTTAAATGTTTATTTTGTTGATTGCATAAGATGTTTTTAGTTATGCTTTCACTTTCAATATTTTAAAGGCTTTGCAATTTTGTAACAACGTACAGTGGTGCCTTGCAATTCGACATTTGAGTTTCACGCTTTGGCGCATGCATGTGTATGGAATTGTGTGATGTCATTTGCTATTTGTCAATTCTTTTTGGGCTACCATGGAATCTTGCCCGTGTTGTATGTGTTAATTTTCAATTCTACATTTTTCAGAAAGTAAAACCGTGTTGTTTGTGTTAATTTTCAATTCCACATTTTTCAGAAAGTAAAAATATTGTTTGTGTTAATTTTCAATTCTACATTATTCAGAAAGTAAAAAATTTGCGTATTAATTTTCAATTCTACACTTTTCAGAAAGTAAAAAATTTGTAATTATTATTATTTTTTTTGAGTGAAATGTAAGGATGGGTTCAAAGAGAACTGGAATAATTCTGAAATGAAGAACACTCGTTTGAGCAAAGAGACGAAGAAAAAAATTGTAGATAAAGTGCAGTAGAGGAAATAATTGTGAAATGTAAGGATTGGTTCAAAGAGAACTGACCAGAGGAATAATTCCGAAAAGAAGAACATTTGATTGAGACAGAGATGAAAAAAAATTGTAGATAAAGTGCAGAAAGGTAGAACAATTATAGAAATGAAGAAAAAGTTGTAGGTAAAGTGTAGAAAGGTAGAACAATTAAAATGTAACTCGAGTATCGCATTCCTGGAAACGTTTTGCAACAGAAAAAAGATTATGGGTGCTAGGGTGTCTGCTGGAAGACTTCATTCCAACATCTGGGCTAATAAATTGTGTGTTGTGTATAAAATAGTGTATTTTGTAATTTGGATTATGGGTGCTAGCATGTCTGCTGGAAGACTTCATTCCAACATCCAAGGTATAAATTGTGTGTTGTGTATAAAATAGTGTATTTTGAAACATAGTGTTATACGATAGTAAAACATGTATAATAAAGTAAATAATATAGTGTATCTCTATCACCTCACCATTAGGGGAGTGTGATGGGGACCGATAACGAATTAATCTATTTTACATAGTCTTATATGGGAAATATTGTCCCGCAATTCGACAGTTTCTCAATTCGACATTACTTCGGCGACAGATTAGTGTCGAATTGCGAGACACCACTGTATAGTTTTTTGCAGCTACTTGTGACGAAAAAAGGAATAGAAGTTGTCAGAGAACTTTTTAATATATTTTTTAATTTTGGTGCTCTGCATATTTTGCAAACGGATAACGGGAGGGAATTTACAGCTGACATCATAAAGGAACTTGGATCGCTGTGGCCTAATTTAATTTTTATTAATGGAAGACCGTGCCATCCACAAAGTCAGGGATCTGTGGAGAGGAGCAACTGTACATTAAAAAATTCATTGATAGCTTGGATGCGTGACAACAGATCATCATCATGGAGTTTAGGATTACGAATTGTTCAATGGGATATGAATTCAACATATCACGCAGGTATTAAAATGAGTTCTTATGTGGCCATGTTTGGTCAAAAGACTAATATGTCCTTAACTTCTAAACTTCCAAAAGATTTTTTAAACAAAATAAGCAAAGGGATTTTGGAAGAAGAAATGGAAGATTTAATAAAGTTTGACAATGAAAATGAAAAGCAAGAAACAATTGAAAATATATTTCAATCCATTACTAGACCAACCAAACAATGAAGAAAATAATGTAGTAGAAGAATTTTCTCTTACTACTGAAATTAATTCAAATAATTCATTTGCACAAAAACAGATTGAAGTAATGGTTACAGAACAACAGAAATTTGAAGACTTACATACAAGCATAGTAGAGGAAGAGTTTTCTATTGACAAAGGAATTATTATAAATAATTTATCCTTGCAAGTTTGATTTCAAACACAGTTCCATGTGAAAATCAAACTGCTACAGAAAATACTTTACATCCAACAGTAAAATGTAGAAACTCAGCTAGTATAAATTTATTAGCCCAAGCATCAAAAATGCTTGATAGATCAATTAAAACATTGAGTAGTTTTAAACCAGGAGACAATGTTTAGGTTGGAATTAGTCAATTTGACAGAGGCAGGGGTGATCTACCAAATTTAATTGGAATTGTTATGGATGAAAAAGATGGAAAATATAAAATTGGTACTGAACATGGGATAATTGATCATTGGTTGGAAAGAAATTGTATTCATTCCACAAAGTATTCCAAATTAAAAATAACTGATGTGCCAAATGAAGGAAAATCGATTAGAATTCTAGTGAGATTAAGTTCAATTGGTTCTGGTCAAGGATACCAAAAATGTCTATGCACAGAAAAATGTTCAAATAATAGGTGATGTTTCAAAAATAAAATGATTTGTAACTCTGCATGTCATGCTGGTAAAAGTTGCACGAATATTGAAAAATAAACAATAAGGTTAATTTTTCAATATAATTATATATTATAATATATATAAATATAATTTTTCAATGAGGAATAATTCCGAAAAGAATACTTGATTGAGCAAAGAGATGAAGAAAAAAAATTGTAGATGAAGTACAGAAAGGTAGAACAATTAAAATTAACTCGAGTAATGGCATTTCTAGGACAACTGTGGCAACGTTTTGCAACAGAGAGAGAAGATTATTGAGTGCTTGGGTATCTGCTGGAAGACTTCATTCCAACATCCAAAGGCTAATAAATTGTGTGTTGTGTTTTTTGTAATTTAGTCAGCAGTAAAACATATATAATAAAATAATTAATATGGTATCTCTCTCTCATTTCACCCGTAAGGGAAGGGGATGGGGACTGATAACGAATTAATCTATTTTACATAGTCTTATATGGAGTATATTGCCCCCCAATTCGACAGTTTCTCAATTCAACATTACTTTGGCGATGGATTAGTGTTGAATTGTGATGCACTACTGTACAATAGGCCCTCAATTTCTGTAACTAGTCTATAAGCAGAGATCTTCACTTTCTGTGAACTGACATTTAACTTGATTCACTGTACTTTTATTACTATTATTATTATTATTATTATTATTATTACTGTATTACTTCGAATTTAAGCTGCAGTAGGATTTTAAAATTAGAAAAAATAAAAATGATTTTATAATAGGTATTGAAAAATAATGAAAAATAAAAATGATTTTATAATAGGTATTGAAAAATAAGAAACATTTTTAAAAAAAAAAAGATTTTATAATAGGTATTGAAAAATAAGAAACATTTTTACTTAATGGTACTAATATACATAACAAACTACTTAATTTATTGAGAATCTTCTTCGGATATACTATCAGTTTCATTTTTTAAAAATAGTTCCAGGTCTCTTCTCCCAAACATGTTCTAATCAATCTTTCATCAATTCTGTTGTCATCCATGCATTTTTTTATGCTAGAATTATAACACCCTTAGGAAAATTTTCTTTGGGAACAGTTTTTTGTTTAAAATAGAAACAAATTACCACCTTTTATTATCAGCGGTTATAAACAGCATTATAGTAATTCATGATTTTTCTTATAATTAAATATGGCCAGATACAAAGCAATTCTACACAACTACTATCAAACAGCAACTGGATTAAATCAGAAAGTATAAATGGGGGACTACTGAATAAACTCTTATCAACAATCATAATATTATGTACATGCATAGAGCATAAAACAAAAACCCAATCATTGGGGAATGGGAGATCGGGAGAAATAAGTTGTTAAAATCTTTGCTTTGAATTTAAGACTTACCCAAATTTTACGCCTTAAAAATTTCAATAAAAAGTGTGGCTTAAATTTGAAATAATACTGGTATTATTTTTGTACACAAGTACAGGTTGACTATCAAAAATCTGGCAATCAATATTCCTGTTCCATCAGTTTTCCGAATGAATGTCAGAGTGCATTTTTAAATTTACCATGTTGGCACGCTATTGTTTTCTGGAGGTACTGTTTATGTTTTGATGGTGCTGTACCCCAGAATCAGATGTTTGGTCATGCTTGCAACCAGGGTTGCCAGATTGGCTTTTTTGATGCCAAATGAGCTCTTTGGCTTCTTTTAGGCATGGTTGGTGTTAGAATTTTTTTAATATTTTGGCGTTTTTTCTGGCTTTTTTTTGCTTATTGGCATTATATAAAATCTTTTAACTTTTTTCGAGGAGTCAGTTAAAAATTATATATAATTATTATATTTAGTTGAATTAAAATTCTGAGGAACTATTTTATTTAGTTGAATTAACATTCTTTAGAACTACAGTCTTTTATTTATAGAAGATGAAGACTAGCATGATATTTTTACAGCTCTAAAAGCAGGAGTATTAATATACTTTTATAAATTACACTCAGATTCTATATTACACAATTTTATTCATTTAATCTGAAGTGCTTTCGGTATATACATAGCCCTCTTCAGTGGTACAAACTAACTGTTTATAGAACATTGAATGTAGAATATAAGAATTAATTTAAATTCTTATATTCTACATCAAGTATGACAGCAGTGGCAGGAATTGTTGATCCTTCAGCAGCTTCACATAAACCTGCCTTAAAATACTGCCAGACCCAATGTAGTAATTTCAACAATGAATGAAAAAATCCTTAAAAAATTTACATAAATATGCTTAGCCTTACTTATTATCAATCAAATATTGATAAAATTAATTTGTAATGAATAATGAGTATGCTTTAATCATATGTTACAGAAAATAATCTTATATATTCAATTTGTCTACTCATCCATAAAAAGTAATGTTTTTTTCTTGAAGTATAAACTTGAATTTAAAATTTTATGAAATTGATATCTTTAAAAATATTTATTCCACAATATAGCATATTATTGTATATGTAAATATAGATATATCCTGCTGTAATTGAAACCAGAAAAATCTGTACATTAAGTGAAAGTGATATATTAAAACATTTAGAATTTTTCTAAATAATTTTGTTCTGCTTTTATAGATTTTTTTCTTATATTTTGCACACAGCTGATTATGGTATAGAGTATCGAAAAAAATTCCTTTTAATAAAGTTGTTTTTGAATATTTACTACAGAAAGTGCTGTATTACAGACTTCAATTATTTAATAATTAACAATTGCAGTATTTTTCATTTGCTTTTCATTTAGTGTTATTTCATAATTTTATTTCTTTAAAGCATTGTACAAGTAGTCTTTTTCTGTTAAATATATACAGAATATATACATCAAAAATTTGGAATTTTCGAAAATCCAACAATCCTCAATCCCCAAGATTGCCGGATTTTTGATAGTCAACCTGTACTATCAATTTGTTCAAAAAAAACTTTAAATCTTAGAAATGCATGATATTTCTATTTGTTGATTAAAAATATATCTCAATTCTAAATTATCTGTAAATAATTTAAAGCATTGTTAAAGTATATTTGTTATCAAGAAATTGAAATATCTGGAAAATCTGTTATGAGACAAATATGAGATATTGTAGATATCATAATAAAAGATACAAGATTTTCTTCATTCAATTATATAAATATTGAAAATAATATCTGCTTTTGGTTTTTTCAGAATGTTTATTTAAATGTATGTTTTCAAAATTTTTAGTAAACAAAATTTAATTTTATTTTGATATCTTAGAAAACAATGATCCAGATCATTAATGACTTAAATATAGATGAGATGATAGACTTTTTATTTTTTTGGTAATGTTAATAAAATTCAAAGTAGTTAAATGCAACAATGCTTGCAATTTATTATCCATTGGATAATATAACAACTTTGTTTTATTGAAATTAAGTGTGTGTGTGTATTTTGTTGTCCATTATAACTGTGTATAATGTATGTATAGTATTTTATAAAAATATATCATTGTTTGTTTCAGAATTGGATAATCATGATTTTGAAAAGTTAAAAGCATTGTCAAATAATAATAATAATAAAACAATAACAACAACAATAATAATAATTGAAAGCCATATTGCACTAAAACTGGTATGGGATATCTTTTTCAATTATTCTATTTTCTATTGTTAAGTTAAAATAGCATAAATGGTTAAAATATATTAACAACAATTGATTTTTTTAAGGATAAGAATGACCTCTCAATTTGTTACAAATGATTTATATAATTTAAAGCTTAAAATATGTATTTTGAAATTCGGTAATATTTTTTTAAGTCAATATCAATAAATAGATTTGTTGTTAGTTTCTTTTTTTATATTTTGTAAAAATAATATGCTTTGAAACCTGTTCAGGATACAGGAATACCTCGATTATCGCGGTTATTGTTGCCACGAAAAATACGGTGACTGTTTTGTGATTTTAGCAAGTTTTACAAACACAGGAATACCTCGATTATCGCGGTTATTGTTGCCACGAAAAATACCGTAGGAATACCTTGATTATTGCGGTTATTGTTGCCACGAAAAATACCGCAAATTATCGCGGTTAATGTTGCCACGAAAAATACCGCAATAATCGAATCCTTAATCGGGATAAATAATGCATGTAAAATGGGTGATCACTGCCAAGGAAGTTATTGTTGCCATGAAAAATACCGCAGTAATCGAATCCGCGATAATCGGATAAATAATGCATGTAAAATGGGTGATGATTGCCAAGGATTTTTCAAGAAATGGATTTTCAGGAAAAAGAAATGTGTTAAACGTACTAATCTTCTAAGCTGATCACTCTACCAAGAAATGGATTTTTCAGGAAAAAAAAAATGTGTTAAACGTACTAATCTTCTAAGCTGATCACTATACGTTTCTTCTTGATAGCTATAGACTTGATATCATCCTGTTTTTTAGCATTCATTGTAGGGGTAAATAAGAAAAATAATTATTCATATGCAGTACTGGCTCTAGAGGTCCCGGCCCCCAATGCAACTTTCTTGTAACATCTACTCAGCAATATACAATATTGCTGAGTAATAATATTGAGAAAAGATAATTTTGGTGGCCCGATGTGGTCGTCTCTTACCGGGTTAAGCCGGTCCTGTCCACAGGTACTTCAGGTGAGTGGTGAGCAAGCGCCGTCGGATATAAACGAAGTGCTAAAGAGAGCTACCTGGAGAGGAAATGTAATTTTGGTTGCATATATAGTCGGCTATATTCAAGGCCGCGATAATTCGAATTTGGAGCGCAATAATTGGAATTTTGGTATCAAATATAAACCGCGCGCGATAATTCGAATTTGGAACGCAATAATTCGAATTTTGGTATCAAATTATAAACCGCGATAAATCGACGCAATAATTCGAATTTTGGTATCAAATTATAAACCGCGATAAATCGAAATCGCAATAATCGAAACAGCGTAATCGAGGTATTCCTGTAATTGGACGGCGCGTACACGCGTTTACGCACGGCACGCCGCTAAGGAAAGCACCGCGTATTAATTGCAATAATCGAAACCGCGATAATCGAGGTATTCCTGTATAATTTGATAGATAATCGAGGTATTCCTGTATATAGTAAATCATAAAAACAAACCTCTCTAAGGGAAAAAAATTATTTCGCTCTTATTAAGCATATGAATCCGCATAACTCATGCATCTCACCACCACAACTTTCGACCTGCAAGCACCTGATAAAATATTTAAAACAATTGTACGTAGCTTATTAAGTAAATTGTATTTATCTAGATCTAACCTGAAACATGCAGTTAAATTTATTCATGTTTCAATTTAGATGTTTTTAGTATAGTACTGTGATAATTTAGAACGGGTGGGCAACCTTTTTTTGAGGGGGCTGTATAGAAAAATTTATGGTGGGCTACGGGCCAAAACAAAAACAATTGATGATGATAGTATTTATTTAAAAAAGAGAGAAAGTACAGATATGTAAGTATACATAACGTTGGTATTAGATATAATACCACGAGCCAAAACAAAAACAATTGATAATAATAGTATTTATTTAAAAAAGAGAGCATTGGTATTAGATATAATAAATACAGATATGTAAGTACATAGCATTGGTATTAGATATAATAAAATAATGTGGCTGATGTAAGTATACATAGCGTTGGTATTACATATAATAAAATAATGTGAATAAGTATACATAGCGTTGGTATTAGATATAGATCGGAAGAGCGGTTCAAGCCAAAACAAAAACAGTTGATAATAATAGTATTTATTTAAAAAAGAGAAGGTACAGATATGTAAACTGATGATAATAGTATTTATTTAAAAAAGAGAAGGTACAGATATGTAAGCATAGGTTGATATTAGATATAATAAAATAACGTGGCCCGCGGGCCGGAGGTTGCCCACCAAAATAATGTGGCCCGCGGGCTGGAGGTTGCCCACCCCTAATTTAGAAAATAAAAGAAAATTTAACTAATTTAATACATATTGAGCTACAGTTATAATGGAGGCACATTTACAAAGTTTTCCTTGCGATTATATAACAATAATTCTTTTTCTTTAAAATGGATGTTGTCATCATCCACGGAAGCCAATGATGGAAACGACTTATTTATTTGTCTTACTACAACCAAATATTGCGTTAAGCAAACACTGATTGGCACATTCAGTAAAACAGTACATGTATAAACAATACAAATTAACAGAATTCAGCATTTTAACAAATAGCAAACAATACATACAATATAAGAAACAAAAATTACGATCAGTACATTTGACATATAATCGAATGCATAAATCAATACTTATATTGGTGAATAACGTATGTTATAACATTTATAATTATCATAAAAATTTTATAATTCAACAGAATATAGTCATCTATTTGAATATATTTGAAATTTAAAATACGCTCGGGGAAAGATCTAAGTGAAACATTTAAGCGTCTAAAATTTCCACAAAGAAAATTTGATGATGATGTGCATTTGCCAAAAGTTCTCAAGTGTATGTTAGAATCATCAATAGTACAATTTATATAATAATAAAATAATTTCACATCAAAATAGAAAATTCTGTTTTGCAAGACTGTTTTATTTATAGAAATAATAATGTAGACATCATTATCAGTAAAGGTTTGAATAAAATTCTCTTAATTTTAGATAACACATTATTTAATTTATTTAGATAAGTCACCGAGGCTGAAGCCCATACAAGAAGACCATAATCTATCGATGGGAGGAAAAAATTATATAAGATTATTTTCCTAATTTTTAGTGTTGTTAAATAGTAAAAATTTATTGATACAATACCTAATCTTTTGTTCATGTTTTTTATTATGTTATAAATGTGTCTTAAAAAGATAACAGATCATCAAATTTGATTCCTAAATCATTTATTTCAGAGACTAGCTGAATTTTCTCGTGTTCAATCCAAAGCGGTTGTGGTATAGCTTTACGAAGAGTATAACACACATATTTGGTCATATTTTTGTTTAATGAAAGATTATTAGTACGCAGCCATTCATTAACTTTTATTATTTCTTGTTGTAATCTAGAATATGAGTGATCGATTAACTTCATATCGTCAACATATGATATTAATTTAAAATCAGTAATATAAAAAATGGAATCAATATAAATAACAAACAGAATCGCGCTTAAATGTGAACCCTGTAAAATACCTGTTGTTAGAGGAAAAGGAGCAGAAAAGCAATCATTGAATTTAATAACAGCTAGTCGACCCTTTAAATAGGTATGCGACCATCGACAAATAGAAATGTCCAAAGATTGTATCGCCAATAGCCTCCTCGGTAGAATGTCCAAATCGAGCGAATCAAATGCCGAAGATATATCCGTATATACCACATAAGTATTACGCATGTTTTCTAGTATATATTCCTTAGTTTTTATTAAATTAGTAAGACATGATCTAAAAGGTAAAGCATAATGTTGATCCTTTGATAAATAGTTCTTAACATTAAAAATTATTTTTAATACCATTTTTCAAATATTTTTAAAAAAGCAGAAGTTAAGGCAACTGTCCTGTAGGAATTGGCCAGCATTGGATCCTTATCTGATATACATAATGGGACCAAGTACGATACACACCATTGGCGGGGGCAAAAATTGTTAGCCAAATACAAATTACATAAAAATGTTGTGATCGATGATCTCGGAGGATGCCTTCTTATAAAAAACAATAGATACACCATCAGGACTGGTCGTATATGAAAGATCAACAGCGAAATGCTGCTCCCGATATTAATTAAAAATTTTAGACCACATCGTAATGATTCCTATCTTTCATGCACTTGTAATATAAGCAATAATTTCCAGCATATTTTAGAAAAGTGATTTAATTTGACAATTAAAAGTAATCTTATGTATTCAGAAGCTGTTATAAATGGTGTCATTCAAAATAAACAACAGGTTCTATTTTTTGCCAAAATGTATATATGTTAATCAAACATTAATTTAAATTATTGTAAATTTTACACTTATTCGAACGAACCTGCTGAATAACACTAGTTCGGATTAAAAAATGTCTATATTTCTGCGAATAATGCGATTACAATATAATAGCAAAAATCTCTCCGATGAGTCTAGATACCGATAAATCGATAAATATTCGATTTTAATAAAATTCACATAAGACTATATTTTTAGGATCCATTAGAGAATTAGGATTTTATAATGAGATTATATTATTATAAAAAACAAAATGTAATACGGTACAGTATTCCAATAAAAAAATTAATCATCAATAATAATTGTAGAAACCATATTAATTGGATAAAACTGTTCGTATTAAAGAAATGTTTAATTTTTTCACATATAGAAATATTTCCTAATTTAACACTTTTTTGTTTCTTCACCTCATTTCTCTTGGAGTGTATCAGAATATCGAATCTTATTAAAGAAATGTTTAATTTTTTCACATAGAAATATTTCCAAATTTAACACTTTTTTGTTTCTTCACCTCATTTCTCTTGGAGTGTATCAGAATATCGAATGACTCTCCTCCGAATTCGAATTCGGAGACGAATCATTGTGACAATGCGATATCGAAATATGGAGTCCCACCACAGAGTCCTAAAGACAAAATGTACATCAAGTTAAGCGGACTCTCTTAACATTTTAAATTTAAAAACGTTTTAGAAAGTATGCCAACTTGAGCTCTTGATATATTTTTAGAAGAGTTCATTACTTTAAAATTTATTATTCATCATTATTTCTCAATTTCCAACGTTAGTGCCACGTAATTACTTTTTTTATTGCAACTTTAAAAAAATATCCCTCCATGTAGCATCTCTCAACAGAATATGATAGCTCGCGCGTTTTGTATTTGTTAACGTTTTTCTACCGCTAAATTTCTTTCAACTAATTGAAATCATAATAGATGAGGGATATCATAGGCGGAACTACAATGCGCCGGACTCCGTAACGCGAGGCCCTAGAATTATAAGGAAAGAAAATACTGACAAAGAAAATTTGGGCTCCTTTTTAAATTAATAACAATACAATAAAAATAAAATGCATCATGAAAAAGGTGAAACATTTATTGATTCAGAATGGTGCGGCGATAGAAGCAGTAGCAAAAATATGGAAATAAAAGATGTAATTAGAGATTTTGCAAATTAAAATCCAGCAAGAAGAATTTTAAATATATTTTGATAATTTCAGATGGTGTTTTAAATGATGCAATTTTGTTCTCTATCCTTACTTTCTAATAAAAATATCTAGATAAAATTTTTTTGTGGTAGAGGCCCGAATAATATTTTGCTGGGGGCCAAAAATTCTAAGTTCCACCACTAGTAGATATATTTTATTTTTATAATTATAATTTACAATCATTAGTGATTAATAAATGTCTGGGCGAATTCAGACGCTGCTATAGGCCGCCTATATTCGTGATGGGGGTTTTTAATGGGTCACAGAATGATAGCTCAAAGGTCTTTAAAAATTATAGATCATAAATATTTTGGTCGTAATACTATTACAAATGTTTTTTTTGTCAACAAATGACGTCTTTTCCATTCAGTAAGAGTACTAAGTGGCGGGGCGAAACAAGCCCTTCCACATGCTGCCCACCCCTGCGGAGGAGTCAGCCGGATTGTGGAGAACCGGGATCGACGGGCCGGGCCCAGACCCCATGATAAATATTTTCAAGGAGGTGGGACCCGAGATTCGAATCCGGGTCCTCCAAAGTGGAAAGCCGAAGCGTTTCCACGCGGCCAATCTGGCCGACTATTACAAATGTTTGGTCGCACGGCATAAACACGACTGTAGAAAATAAGGATCGACGAGCTGAACCAGAGCCTATATATAAATTTCCCCAAGAATGGGATCCTGATTTAATCCTAATTTATTTGTGTGGAAAGCCAAAGCGTTTCTAAGTGGCCAATCGAATTAAAATATGTCCATAACTAAAATTTATTCGAAAATAATATTCAAATTGTATAATTTTTGTATTAAATTACTGATGTTGGGGGGAAGGGCAGCATATTTGGCATCTTCCCCGGGCGGCAGAAACCTATGCTACGCCACTATAAATTTCCCCAAGGGGGATGGGATCCTGATTTAATCATAATTTCTTTGTGTGGAAAGCCGAAGCGTTTCTAAGTGGCCAATCGAGCTAAAATATGTCCATAACTACAAAAATTTATTCGAAAATAATATTCAAATTGTATAATTTTTGTATTAAATTACTGATATTTTACGATTATATTATTTCTTTGCCATAAAATACTAAGAAATCAAAATCTGTAATGTTTATTATACAGTATTATACTATTTATGTAGTATTCTTTTTAATCGCTTATTAAATTTTTCTCCAAACAAATCAAAATACTCGACACTATTCATCCTACTTAAATCAGTCTTTTTTTTATGTTAAATATCCCAGAATTGAAAACTCTGAAAATATAATTGACGAAAAGCTTCTAACAATGCGAATAGCAGGAGTTTGCATAACAATCCTTAAATAATACGCTGATACAACAATAGAGTGAAATCAAGAATTTGGCAAGAACAACATCGACTATGAAGATTTCAACTGAAAACAAGTTAGAAGTGATAAGAAAAAAGCCTCTGCAAGAAAGATCTCGGTTGAAGAAAACTTAAGACCAAGTTTTCCCATACTCAAAAATTTAACAAGCAGCAGCGTTCGATAAAATTGTCCCAGCTGAAAATAAGCTAGATGTGTGCCTGGCTCATAATAAGGATCCTCTCACATGATAAAGAAAAGGTTGATAAACACGACTGTAGAAAATAAGGATCGACGAGCTGAACCAGAGCCTATATATAAATTTCCCCAAGAATGGGATCCTGATTTAATCCTAATTTATTTGTGTGGAAAGCCAAAGCGTCTCTAAGTGGCCAATCGAATTAAAATATGTCCATAACTAAAATTTATTCGAAAATAATATTCAAATTGTATAATTTTTGTATTAAATTACTGATGTTTTACGATTATATTATTTCTTTGCCATAAAATACTAAGAAATCAAAATCTGTAATGTTTATTATACAGTATTATACTATTTATATAGTATTCTTTTTAATTGCTTATTAAGAAATCAAAATCTATAAATGTTTATTATACAGTATTATACTATTTATATAGTATTCTTTTTAATCGCTTATTAAATTTTTCTCCAAACAAATCAAAATACTCGACACTCTATCTTTCTGATGTATCACCCCCTTCAAAATCGTGTGACCGTTCTTGGACTGCTCCTCGTTCGGTTTTACTAACCGAAAATTAACGGTAATTTGTTAATTGACATCATAAAAGGAGCTTTGTTAGTAAAGACTGGTCTGTGTTTACAACTCTCACTAATCGAATATTTTCTCGCACTAACCGAAAAACGGTATCAATTTTATAAGTCACACTAATCAAGGCCTACCTGTAATTTGTGAATAGCATGATTATAAAAAAGTTGCTCATTCTCAATATAAAGACATCCATCGATACACGACACCGACACACAAGATGTCCAAGATCAATTATCCTTCATTATAATTAAGCAAGAAAGTTCCATAAAAGAAAGTCTAGCCCTCTTTCTGTTAAAGGAATACCTGGATGTGAATGTTTTGTTTTACATTTTGCACATGATCTGTAGCTTGCTAACAAAGGAAAAATATGTCAAAGAATTAAAACTTTATATTCCCAACACATGTTTAAAATTGCAAATCAGCAATTGCAATGTTCAAAACTGATTGAAAAAACAAAGTGCATATTTTATAATTTGCACCACATACAAACTAATTCTTTTGAAAAATTTTCATTACTAATAATCCTATATTGATTTATGCTGGTTAATTATATATGAACTTATATGAAGTTCAAAGTTTAAAGTTATTTAAATCATTTATTATTAAAATTATGCAAGAAATGGTTGTACATCAGCACAGTCATATTATGTGCCAATATCTTCTTTCATGTTCTGAAATTTGACTTATAAAATCTTGTTTTTATTTGCATAACTTTAATAATGGTATGATTTAAAAAATTTTTTATTTTGGTTTTCATGTAAATATATACAGTGACTCTCATGGTTATTCGTACGAATAGTGAAATCTTTATTTATCCGTATGAATTATAATAATTAGTTTTATAAGTAGTATATATATATTCGAAAAGACAATTATTTTAGTAAATCTGAAGCAAATCATATTTATATATGACTAGTTCAAAATAATCATTTTAATGATATAATTAATAAAGTATTTCATAGAAATGATTTTTTAAAATAGAATTTTTCTAGAAAATAAGAATGGCATTTACTGTATATCTTTACAAATCGAGTCCAATATAAATACAAAGCGAAAGATAGTTATAAGTTTATTAAAATAAAAAGAACATAATACGTAAATATGTAACAATTGAAATCTCTCATACTTTCAATAGGCTGAAGGATTTAAACATGTATTTTAAATTACAATTCCAAAGTGCTCCATTCCTGGGGTGATTTTGACCCAGAATAGTCTGTATCTTTGGGGAAAGTCACCCTATAAAATTTGATGCTGATAGGTCAAAACAGTATGGGAACCTAAATAGAACAAACAGTTAGAAAGAACAACCTAAATATGTCCTATCCTTTCAGATTATTTTGATTTTTGTATCCTATATTACACATAAGATCATGAGAAATCATCTTGCAAAGTTTGATCCTGAAATAGGTCAGTATAGGATCTCTACAGAACAGACAGAACCCCAATCTGTCCCATCTCCTAGGGCAATTTTTATTTTGGGTATCCTATGTTACTTGCAGGGTCATGAGAAGGTATTGTACAAAGTTTTGTTGCACTAGGTCAAACAGTGTGAGAGCCTATGCAAAACAGACTGAGACACGTATATTGCATTTTATATATAGACTGCAGCTGGATCTGACAACTCACCATAGGCCACTCACACATCTGGTAACAGTGGACAGTTAAGTCAAGGATGAGATTGGATGGAGCAAACTTGGGCATCTAAAAAATCTGGAGGTACGAGAACTGAAATTAAATACAAATACTGCATGGTAAAAATACAACTCTCTTCTATCTTGACAATTTGGCTTCAATTGGTCATTGTTATTGCAAAATCATTGATTGCACTCATTCATAAGTGGGGGGGACCTCTTGTATTAGATTGACAATAGGATGGTCAGAATAAAATTTTTTCTTGAAATAGTTTGAGGACATGATATTCAGGAAACATTAATTTATATTTTCCAATTCATACTTTATCGTATAGAACAGAAATTAGTACAGTTTAGTATATTTTGTTTAAATCGATTATTGCATTCTGCAATATCGATTTAAACAAAATATAATAGATTATTTGATCAGTGATGAAATGTTTTTTCATAAAAGCAAATTATGAAAATAATTTGAAAAACAGAAATTAGTACAGTTTGTTAATATGAAATCTAAAGTGAGGGAAACCTATACAATATATTACTAACACCTAAACCCTTTAGTAGTAGAATATTTTTTTTGCAAAAACATTTTCAACACACTTGTGTCTGCTTTTGTTAAAAAAGTATTCTACTGTTGATGATTATTTAATATATTGTTTTTATTGCTTGGACAGTTGTGATTTTGGATGAAATATTTCCAGATATTGCTTGGGATTCAAGATCTTTTGAATGAACCAAATATAAAGGATCCTGCACAAGCTGAAGCATATACTATATATTGGTAATTTCTAATTTTTCAGTTATATATATTAAAAATGTTAAATTTTAAAATATAATAAATTCTGGTTTTTTTAGTCAAAATCGATTGGAATATGAGAAGAGAGTGAGAGCTCAAGCTAAGGCAATGGCACCACAAGAGTAATTTCTTTAGTTGTGTATTGGACCTTCCCATAAGCATTAGTGTGTCAAACTATATCAGAACAATTATTGTTTAAAAAGCTTTAAAACAGCATCAATGATGAAAGGCAAATGTTTTGCAACAATGGAAAGAGAGAGTTGAGTTTATGCAATTTAAGATATGGAAACATTATCAAAACTAAAAAATACAAAAACTGCTTCCTTCAGATTTGGTTTTGAGATATTCCTGCACATTTCTGAACCATCATATTTCATTTGTCAGGTAGAATGTTTGCAGTCTATAGTATGAATCATGTTGCAACATCCACTATATCATCAATGTTATTTTTTACAGTGCTTTTATGATTTGTCATCAAAACTGGCGTCTTTTAACCTATTATATTCATATCTCCAATTTTTCAATTGTAAATAAAGGTGTCTTGGTCAAGTTCTTCATTTGTGTTGTAAACAGTTACTGGAAGATTAAAACAAAATTGCTATATGAATTTGATGTGTTTTTCTCAAATTTGTAGCATGGTCTAAGAAACAAATGTAAAGACCATATTTTCCAAAATTATGTATTGAACACAATAATAATTGTTACAAAAGTTTTTTATTAAAAACTATTAATCACAAGTAGATCATTTATTTATATTTCTAATGAAAATGATTTAGTGTAACAAATCCTCAAATGTTCTGGCATTGAATCATAGTGTTTTTCTTATATGCAACTTTCTGTATTTTGCAGATACTAAATGAAAACTCCTCTTTGAACTTGATGATCATGAGCTGACCAGAGATATGGAAATGAGAACTATAATTAGAGTGTAACATGAAAATAATTTTCCCTTTAGAAAGAGAATTGATTTTCATATAGTTTATACTGTCAAAAATGCATAATATAATGGAAGATAAATCTAAATATCACCATAATTTGGAACTGTTGACTTAAGTAGAACTTATGTTAAGATATTAAGCAAAAAAACTCATGCTACTTAAATTTTTTGAAATATTGAAAGTTCAATAGCTGTACAATTTTTAAGCTGATTAAACTATCTATTTCTTAGAATATTTTATTTTCTGCATTCATATAGACTAGCATGTTTCCATATGATGATCTGTGAGAAGACCAGGAAAAGAACATGCCAAATCTGATAAGCAATAATTCGCATGCAATAGGTGTTTTTCATTTTTCATATGAAAAATACCTATTGCATGTGGCTTGAAATCGCACTTTATGCCATTACATGCTTTAAGTTGAAAGTTTGACATTTGTATATAGAGTGAATAGTAGATTCATATTTTCACTTCTCCATTTCAGGTGAATCTCTAATTTTCTAACATTGAATGAATAAATTTTACACCAGATAGAGGTATGGTTATTTTGAAAGTTATCTGCTTATCATCCTCTTTCAAACATATATATATATGTTATGCTATTGCTAATTACATCTTTACCAGAATATTTAAATCTAAGCCCCTTTAGATAGCTTTAGCACATTCATATGAAAACGATTTTGATATTATGTATGTCATCTTTGCTTATATAGAGAGAAGTCTTGTTCTAAATATTTTTTGCTTTGAGTTAGCTTAGAAGCACTTAAGAAGCTGTCATTTAGATTCTTTTTAATTCAAAATTAAGTTACATTACAATTATTAAATAGATAAATTTGTAGTAACATTTCTTTCTTCAAAATTGATCTGAAAAATACAATATAATAATCCTATTACATATGCATTGCTATTTGATTTAATATGTTTAAAATTAATACACTTAGAATAGCCAATTATATTACACACTATAATCTCCCAATAAATAGTACTGGGATTAGATATGAATTATGGATGTATTAGAAATATGGCCAGTGTAGCATATTTGATAAAAGCAGACTTTGGCATTATTTGAATAAATTTTTATTTTAAGAGTTATTTTTGAATTATTTAACTAGTTATTTGAATTCATCAAATAATTTTTTGTTGTTGTTTTATATTATTTAAATAACATCTATCATATTTGCTGCTACTTAAATTATCTTATTATTTGATTATTTACACAAGTGAATTCATCTTAATATGCAATACTGTGTAATAAATGATGTACAGTTGTACATCTTTTTCAATGTACAACTGCTTTTGCATATTGAGGAATAATATTTATAGTGAAAATGAGATTGTACAACAAAGAATGGACAGTTGCATAAAATAATGCAATACATAAAAACTAGTTGGCAATGATACATATCAGTTGTCTGCCTCATTCATTGAATCAACTGAATAATAATGAAAGTATACAATCAGTTTTATTATAACTATATAACTATGCTACTCTTCACTTCAATCCTAGCTCTTCCATTCTAAAGCTGAACTCTCTCCATATCAATCTTGGCCTCCCTGCCCCTTCAATCCTTTTCACTCCAATGCTGAAATGGAAAACAACCTGCAATCTATTGTTTATTTGTACAGCATAAAATTATAAATAGCTGTTGTGTTATACAATTGATGTATAATTGTCTACAACTCTCAACCATTGTCTTATAACAACAAATCATACATAATTGTTGCAATGATTTACAATGTCATACAACTGTACAACATATTTCACTTCCACATCTACAAAATATTTGTAGATGAGTATTTCTTGGAAGAATAAAATGCGTCTTTTAAAAGTTGTAAATTATTTTATTTAAACAGTATGTTTTCATAGTTCGTACTAAACAATGAATTCAGGATGAATTTCCAGATCAAGGAAAATGGCCATTAATGGTTTATTGTATATAAAGACTGACGTTAGTTCTGTTTATCATTTTATAGCTGGTGATAGTACGTTAATGTTTGAAATGGATGATTCAATTATAAAATGGTAATTTGTTTACATTTATAATTTATTTAATTCTTTTATAAGTTAAATGTTCAAATTGTTCTCCATTTGCTATGATGATTGTATCCATTTGAATTCAATCTAGGCATAATTTAATACAATTAGAACTTTATTGTGATAAAGTATGTTCAATTATTAATTATATATCAGATCACGTTGTAGAAAAATGGAAGTGACGTCATATTTAAAAAGTTCATTTTTCTCAAAAATGGGGTCATCAATGCAACTTTTCTCTAGTTTCTTAAAATTTTGCCCGTGATGATTATTTCGAGGCATGGAAATTACCTTAGCACTTGTTTTATTGTTATTTTCTCAAAAGTAATGCTATCAAATGCGACTAGTTGCCATGTGGTAGATATATGTGAACATACATGACAGAACGCCTAGATATGGATACATTCCTAAGATATTTTATAATAATAAACCATTTTAAAACCAAAGTGTGATTGTTGAAAGTCATTATTAAAATTTTTTATTTACATAAGCGTATTATATAATTTTTTTTATATTTATGGAAAGCAAAGAATTAAAAATAAATTCCTGCTGTGTTTCAATTTCTGATTGTCATAATTGATTTGTAATTAGCAATACTCTCTTTATAAAAAAAATATTTTAAAAGTTTTGATTTATTTTTATTAAAAGTAAAACTAAAGCGTACAAAAAATTATTTCTGGCTACAAAATACTAACATCAAGTTAGCAGACCTATTCTTAAAATGTTCAAGCAATAGTGACGTAGTTAAGCATTGTAGAAAGGATTCTTATACATCCATGAGCATGTCAAGAGTGCGATATATACACATCGCAAACTTGATATAAAATTAGGCCAACCTATTAGATTTGTTTAAACATTATTATTCATTGTGCGCCATAATTTCCAAATTTCCGTTATAAAATGCATAATTACACTACCTTTTCAAAACTTGATATTTTCTGAAATTTATGCATATCAAATTTATTACAGTTCGTTAACTTGATATTTTCTGAAATCAGAAAATATCAAGTTAACGAATTGTAATAAATTTTGATATGCATAAATTTTTTTTTTCTTTATTGAATAAATGTTTTCTTTCCGAAAAAATTTCATATTAAAATTATCTCGGTAAAAATTCCATTAGAATATGTCTACGTCATACGACTCAAGAGACCATTCGAAGTTTCGTTTTCCCTACAGTTGAGCTGACAAGTGAGTTATTTTATTTAAATCTTTGATCATATTTTAGAACGAATGGATGATCCCAACGATGATGTCATACACAGTTAGGATGACGTATGCAACATGATTTCTAGACGTTAAGCGTGCGATTTCGAAGTTTTGATTTTTACGATGAACTTTTGATAGATTTAGTTATTTTCAGGACGGGTGTAGGTGTTGGCAATAACTTTCTCATTGCTCATAATTTATTAGTTTTAGATTTTAGAAAATAATTATTTAATACTTTTTTTTTTTTGTTGAATAAATAATTTTTTCAGTAATAAATATTAACTAAAAATGTGTTCTAAAAACATTTCAGCTTGTTTTCTATCAGAGGAGTCTGTGTCGGCAAAAAATAAATGTTGGTTTCGGTATATTTTCCAGCCGACATCCCAGCCCTGGCTATTTTTCAGTAAAGATTTTTAAATTATTTTTTTATTTTTAATTTACTTTAGTTAAATATAATAAGAATTTATCGATTACTAGCGACTAAAAACATTTCAGCTTGTTTTCTATCAGAGGAGTCTGTGTCGGCAAAAAATAAATGTTGGTTTCGGTATATTTTCCAGCCGACATCCCAGCCCTGGCTATTTTTCAGTAAAGATTAAAAATAAAAAAATAATTTAAAAATTAAACATTATTTGGGTTATTTTTAATTTACTTTAGTTAAATATAAGAATTTATCGATTACTAACGAATGGATTAAAAAATTCTTAAAAATGATGAAAAATATATTTTTTCACCCAAATATCAATTCTAAGTTTCTTGATTGTCGAGTTTTTTCGCGTCGCGTCGTATCGTGCAGCGCGGCATCGCCTACCTGATTATCTATCTATATACTTTCATACATATAAAATACAGATTGTATGTATGTAACTTTATTTAAAATCTAAAAAAGATATTTAGGAATTTGATATAGAATTTATAAAATACAGATTGTATGTATGTATGTATGAAACTTTATTTAAAATCTAAAAAAGATATTTAGGAATATGATATAGAATTTTGTTCAGTATCAGTATGGGCATGTCCCTACGTCGCCCTTTTTTTTATTTGGCCCTTTTTTAGGGCCCTAGGGGGCCCAATTTTTATTTATTTTATGACAATAAATACCAATAGATGGCGCTAAGTGTGAAAGTAAGGGGCAACAGATAACTTACCTGCATTACTATTACTGGATTTTTACATAATTATTTAGCCAATACAATTATTATTGATTATGATACAGGATACTGTTCAGTATCAATTTGTGTTCAATCAGTATCTTTATATCATACCTTTTCATTGGATGTTTTATTTTAAAGGAATTTTTATGCTGAATTTGCAGTTAAGCCTGTTCTATATCCATAATTATGATTCTGACATATATTTCAGATGAAATTTATTGATATTTATATTTTATCACACAAAGAAATTATATAATTATTCATCAAGACGTAAACTATTAGACTTATATGTTTATCCAATATTATGTAATAATAATAAGTAATATTTAAAATCACACAAAAAGCAGTAATATATACAAATTTTTTATTTGTTGTAATTTTAAATGAAATTAATCCACTTTGCATTTTATTTTGAGTCTCTCCCCCTTCGAAATTTTTTGTAGTGCTATGCGTGATTATTATAATATTTTTCTCCAAGCTGATCGGAAAAACAATTTGGATTGGCCAGACCTATTTTATAACAAATGTTACATATTACATTAGTCTTTATTTCTCTAACAAATACGCATAAATATTTTATATTTTATTTAATAACTAAAACATTGTTAGTCATAATTTACAGAATTCTTCCCCCTTACATCATTTAACATCTCAAATCTACTCCTAAAGTGTGACATAATTTATGGATTCTCTCTAGCTAATAAACAAATAATACTTAAACTAGCACACACAGAAATAATATACATAGCATATAGAAAATTTCCATTTTATTGTCAAATCTATTCTTATGCCACATCATGGTCATGATATAATTATGTATTTCAACCAAGCATTATAATAATATAAATTATATGTAAAAATTTAAATATTGTCCACACATTCACATAAAAAATCAGTGTCCAGCATTTCCTGAATGGCCATGCCTGTTTTTAACATGGGCAAAATAATTAAATTCTTGGATAAATTAAATAAAGAGCCAAGCACGTGTTAAAAAAGTGCTGGTTTTTTGCATGTGTGCATGGCCTTTTGTACTATGCCAGTAATCTCAAACTCAAATTGAGAGCGGGCCGAATGCACAGTTCGAAAGGAAACAAAGGCCGAATATTTTTAAACAAAAATACAGTGAAAGGAAAATATTTTATTTTTTCAATAGTTACTGATAGCACAGCGTAGGTTGAGTAGAGTATGCTTTAAAACTTTAGATCAGGGGTGGGCAACCTTTTTTGTAGGGGGCCGTATAGAAAAATTTATGGTGGGCCACGGGCCAAAACAAAAACAATTGATAATAATAGTATTTATTTAAAAAACAGAAGGTACAGATATGTAAGTATACATAGCGTTGGTATTAGATATAATAAAATAATGTGGCCCGCGGGCCGGAGGTTGCCCACCCCTACTTTAGATTATTATTTTGTTAACATTAAATTGAAATAATTTTCTGATTAATATGTATTTAAACAAATATCTAAAATATCTTGGGGAATACAAAATTACTTTGCGGGCAGGATGCAGCCCGCGAACCGTGAGTTTGAGATCACTGTACTATGCAACATAGGACCAAGCAGGTGCTTCACTTTTTATTGCAAAGCGGTTGTTTAATACGTGTTTGTTGCGTAATAAAAGATATTTCTATATACAAGTGTTTTCATACAGGAACAAATTTTGAATATTTATAATCATTTAATTTTTAAAGGAAATATAAACAAACAATACCAAGAGAAAAATGATATTGAATTTGGAGCATTGTTTATTGTATGATTATATATACAATATAAGACATCCCAGTCCTGGCTATTTTTCAGTAAAGATTTTTAAATAATTATTTTTTTGTTATTTTTTTTATTTTTAATTAAACATTATTTGGGTTATTTTTAATTTACTTAAGTTAAATATAATAAGAATTTATCGATTACTAACGAATGGATTAAAAAATTCTTAATTAATAATGATGAAAAATAAATATATTTTTTCACCCAAATATCAATTCTAAGTAAAGATTCTTGATTGATTGTCGAGTTTTTTCGTGTCGCGTCGTATCGTGCAGCGCGGCGTCGCCTACCTGATTATTGTATATAAACGCAGATTGGAGTCGGCAGAGCAACATGCTCGATCATTTCGGGATAAGATGAAATTTTACCTGCTATTATATTAAATGAATTATCGCAAAATTTCCTTCCTGGTCTTTAGGAGACATTCAGTAAGTTATGGTTTTACTTCAATTTTTTTAGCCAAAAAAAGTTGATTTTTTTGACCCATGTATAAGATGACCCCCACTTCAGAAATTTTTTCTAAGAAAAATCCTCGGCTTAAACACGAGTGATATAAAAAAAATTAATTATTGTATATCTATAATTTTCTAATTAATATTTAATACAAATAATAAAATTTCAAAATTAAAAAATGTTATTGGAAAAATACGTTCAAATCGATAAAAAGTTAGACACAAGGGAAAGATTTATATTAATTTTATAACATAATCGTTTTTTATGACAATAATTATTTTTTATTACAAACTGTTTAAAATAACACATTTCAAAAATAATTAAATAATTTCAAATAAAAAAGAAAAAAATAATAAATTCATCAATCTGAAGCGTGTGACTTGTGCAGTTGTTTTCTTTTAATAATATTATTGAGCCTTGGTTCTAAGTCGGTCGAATGTATTCTTAAAATCACTTGTAAATGTTCATCAGTTAATTTTGATTTCAATTTGGAGTTATTAATACACATGATTGAGAATGTTTTTCACATATATAAGTGCTTTCAAATAATGAAAAACATATTTGAAAGCACTTATACATGTATTTTTTTAACTGAACAATTTTTAATTATATGATAAAATTGCACTTATACATGTATTTTTTTAACTGAATAATTTTTAATTATATGATAAAATTTATTTATTTTGTTCATAAAAATGTAAATTATCTCTATGAATTCAAGATGGTGGATGATCTGACAGTGGACCGCATTTGGCCCGCGGGTCGCACTTTGAGAATCCCTGCATTAGATCATTGATTACCCCATTAACCCAAACCAAAAATCGTTGGCCCAAATATAATACTAATGCTCAATACGAACTGGAAAAAAACTGTTTCTCGATTTTTAACAATTCAATTTTTAAATTAAAATAAATTGTCATAATTTATTTATATTATTAATTTAAATTAAAAAAAGAACAATTTAAATTTTATAAAAATTTAATTCTCATAAAGAAATGTTTAAAAAGAATGTTTAACGTTTTAAAAATTTAAATTCATGCAATTTATTTATTGAGAACCAATCACCATTAATTAATTATTTCAACCGAAAATTTTAATTAGCTAATCATGTTTAAGATTTTTAATTCAAAATTAATCAAACTAATTTCGTTATTTACCGAATTTTTGTTTAAAGTTTGAAAATCGATGACGTCTTATTTCAAACCAATTGTACACATTATTAAATATGACGTTATTTTACTAGAACCAATAGGATAATAAGATTATGATTTGAACGTTTATCCAAATCATTCGAAGTTTGAAGTAAGAATAGAAAGGTTTTTCTAAACTACTGCTCGATATGGCTCGTTCTTTGTTTCCTTCGTTGTTGGGAAGAGATTGGTGGAATATCTTGGATTATCCTCCTCGTCTGTTTGATCAGTATTTCGGTCTTGGTCTCACTGAAGACGATCTCTTATATCCACGCGTTTCTCATCCATTTGTATTGAAACCTCGACGCAAAACTAATCGTCAGGCTGCGAGTTCCGGAATTTCTGAAGTGATCAACACTGAAGACAAATTCCAAGCTTTGGTAGATGTAAGCCACTTCGACCCGAACAATATATCTGTGAAAACCGTCAACGATTGCGTGGTCGTGCATGCAAAACACGATGAAAAAGTGGATGAGCATGGATTCATCTCAAGAGAATTCACTAGAAAATATATCCTGCCAAAAGATGTCGATCCAGAGAGCGTAACATCTTCACTATCTTCTGAAGGTATCTTGATTGTGGAAGCACCCAAAAAGAACATGGATTTGAAATCCACCGAGAGAGTGGTAACAATAACTAAAAGAGAAACAGCCCCTCCCACTGAAGGTCAGAATGATGCATAAATTAACTGTTTGTGTTACTTAACTGTTTTATGTTTAACTTTTAAGTTTCTATTATTTATTGTTTAAACAATTAAAAAATGTATTTGATTTGAATTTGAATATTTCCTTATATTTACTGTAATCAGAACTTTAAAATACTTTTCAATATAAAGTTGTAAAAATATAAAAAATAAATACATAATTGAATTTAATTAATATTGTTTTTATTAGTATACAGTATAAAGCATCTATAGTCCTTATTAAAAGTTTGTTTTCATAATTTATCTATAATCAGCAGGGCCGATTTTTAATTTTTGTTACAATGGCGAATTATCTAAATATATAGTTTTTCACAAAAAATGAACAGTCGTTTTGATATTAATGATTATTTCCATTTATGATAATATTAGTACCCGCTAAAGAGATAAAAGTACCTATTCGCTGACGGTCAAATTTTACAATGGCAGCGCACCTGTGGAATCAGTGCCTGTTTGTGGACAACTTCAGTAGATCTACTCTTAAAATTTTTAAAAATTTATAATCAGTCATTAGTGCCATAGGTTCAAACATCAGTTCTCATAACAGTGGCATTTTTACCACTAAGCATACACCTGTACCCTTTTCAAAGAAAGAACTTTCAAGACCGAATTCAATGATCGTCGAGTCTTTTCAGTTAGGATTAACGATAAGTGATACGATGTAAAACGGATCGCAGTATAGAATTTATTACCATTTTCGACTTGATATTTGAATTAAAACATAATAATCAGATTAAAATATTTCAATTTTTACTTTATAAATGCTAAAATTAATTATAATTTGAAAATTTATTTTTAAAATTTCCTTCAGTTACAATTCTTTTAATTGTTGATACAGAAACACCAGTAGCTAGTGAAGTTTCGTTAAAAATGTCATTTCGAATAGATTTCTGCCTTCCAAAATACTTATATACGTTTAAAATAATATTTCTAGTTTGACTGTGCAATGTTTCTCCTCGCTAACAATTATACTATCCGCCATTACTGCTAAATATTAAAGAACGGTGACATCATTCGTTGTATTTATTTAATTTTAAGCGATTAGAGATTTAGTTTAATATTTAATAGCACGACCATTAAATATGAAGTTTTAATTCGATAATTTTTTAAGATAATAAAAATTTCAAATTGTTACCGATGATAAAAGGTAAACTGCTATTGAATGAACGAAACAGAAATCGGCTATTCTATTGGCTGACTTGACTTTGCAATCCATAAGCTCTTTACCATATAAGGCAGGTCATCTTCCTTTGAAAAGGGTATAAGTTTCCCCAATAGGGTGTGCCGACGATATTTTTGCCACAGTGGCGCTATAGTCTAATATGGTATAAAACATTGCTACTCTATGCTTTTAAAGTATAACAGTAATTACAATGCCTTACAATTGTACTGTATTCGGCTGTAATGCCACTAACAACTAATTGAGAATTAATATTCCATTTTGTGCCTGAAAAATTCAGGATCAGGTACCAAATTGCCATAAAAAGTGGGAAGAAACTGAATAAACACACACGAATTTGTAGCAGGCATTTTGATGTCAGTGATTATATAGGAAGAAATAAAGCTAATACAAATCATTACAAATAAAACGGATATTAAATTATGAATTTTAATTTCCACAATAAAAAAGCAAAACTGAAAAAAGGAGTGCTACCTCATAAAAATATTCCGAAGATGTCAGCAAAATCATTTACAAGTAGAAAACCACCAGCAACTAGGAAGCAGTTCACAGCATATATATATATAAGATGACTGATAAAGGTAGAAGAATCTTACATGTCTCTCTATCAGATGATGACGATGGTGAGCCTATAATAAATAGTGAAGCTTCAACAAGTAAAGATTGTGAAACCCAAACTTTGTTTCATCTTTACCAGTTATTAAGCTTACAATTTTTATCATATTATCAGACTAAGAAGCATTGTAACAATATTCATTATTTTTTATAATAATGAATATTGTTGCAATGATTTATTATTTATAGTTTCTAATGGTTTTAGTTCACTGTTGGCTGGATACAAGTCAGTTGTTGTAGATGAAAGCTGAGGCACATCAACTAAAATTCTGTTTAAGTTGTTTTCCCGCCATAATTTCAATCTAGTAATATATAGAACTGCGTTTAGAAACCTATAATTTACAGTCAGTCACAAAAGTCTTCATACACTGCTCAAAATCAGAAAATTGCTAAATTTTTTACTTATATTTTACGTCCCCTTTCCAATCAGGGAGATTACTAAGGGGACGGGGCCAGTTCCAACCACGGGCTGCACCCACACCCGTGGAGGGGGGCCGAATATATAGAACTGCGTTTAGAAATCTATAATTTATATAAATTATTGAGACATTTACATTTTTTCAAGAACATTCTTATTCTCTATGGTTTTGGCTTCTAGTTGGGATAAATCTCTTTTTAATTTAACAACTATGGCATTTTTACTTTTCAACCGTGCCACCAATTTCATTTTATGCCATATTAGAGAGCCTACAATCAGAGGCTGTGGTTCGATATTCCACGTACTACACTAACTAAATCTTCTCGGTTTTCTTGGTTGACGTCATGCCATATTACATGTATGCGCCATCTGGTGCAATACGCATGAGTCGGCACGCCCTAACTTCAGTGTCCCCAAAATTCATTTCCTTATTTAATTTGCGAATTCAAAGGCCTCGAAATCTCCTAGCGCCTAGAGGTCTGAACACACAAACGCGTCATGTACCTAAACATTTTATTTATTTGTTGCATAACAGCAGAATCTTAAAAGACCTAAGATCAGCTCCATACATTACTTCATTATCTTTTAGCATATTAAAAGGTAGTGGAGTAATGTTCTATGTGTTTTATATTTAAAAATGATTCTGCTGTCTTCCCTTGATAGA
Organism: Olivierus martensii; assembly: GCA_000484575.1. Taxonomy (NCBI): domain Eukaryota; kingdom Metazoa; phylum Arthropoda; class Arachnida; order Scorpiones; family Buthidae; genus Olivierus; species Olivierus martensii. The sequence continues at coordinate 73,891 of AYEL01087122.1, forward strand.
GGCAAGAAAAATAACTACTCGGTTTTGATTCATGGTATGTTGCTAGATTTTTTATGCCCCCTTTCTAATCAGGGAGATTAGTAAGAGGGCGGGGCCAGTTCCAACCACGGGTTGCACCCACACCCGTGGAGGGGGGCCGGATGATGAATTGCTAGATTTTTTATGCCCCCTTTCTAATCAGGGAGATTACTAAGAGGGCGGGGCCAGTTCCATCCACGGGTTGCACCCACACCCGTGGAGGGGCTCATATAGGCTCATATAGTTCAAAGACATTGCGCCTAAAGAGGCAACATGGCCCTGCTCCGCTTAGATAGCACTACAGGGATCCCTCTGCGAGCACCGGGCCGGCCCCAGTACCCCAAAAAATTCCGGGACGAAACCCGGGTCCTCCTGCGTGGCATGGAGGGGGGACGGATGATGAAGGCCGGGGAGCACAGGGCCGGCCCCAGTACCCCAAAAAATTCCGGGACGAAACCCGGGTCCTCCTGCGTGGCACGCCGACAGCGTTATCACTCGTCCATCTGGCCGCCTCGTATATTGCTACTTTGATCTCAATGAAGACAAAAATTGTTTTGATTTTTATTTATATAAACTATTTAAATATCTTAATTTGATCTTGATATTCATTATTATAATTTTTTTTTTAAAAAAATTCAGTTCTTAAAATCTTTTGTCTCATTTAACTTTTAGAACCTTCTATATTTGCAAGAATCCAATTTAGCGACTCAAGCGCCTGTGCAAGTACTGTCCTGCCTGTAATATAATGAATAAACAAATATTTACATGTTGTGATAAATGTTAATAATGTGATAAATGTCCTGGGATTAAGCGACTTATAAATCCAGGATCCGAAATCCTGGGATTATAAGTCGCTTAATCCCGGGATCAGGAATATTTCAACCTCACACTCTAACTCCAGGGTTTCAAAGTGCGGCCCGCGATGACATATCATCCGCGATCTTGAATTCATAGAGATAATTTACATTTTTAGAAAAACAAATAAAAGAAGTAAAATTCAGTTCTTAAAATCTTTTGTCTCATTTAACTTTTAGAACCTTCTATATTTGCAAGAATCCAATTTAGCGACTCAAGCGCCTGTGCAAGTACTGTCCTGCCTGTAATATAATGAATAAACAAATATTTACATGTTGTGATAAATGTTAATAATGTGATAAATGTCCCGGGATTAAGCGACTTATAAATCCAGGATCCGAAATCCTGGGATTATAAGTCGCTTAATCCCGGGATCAGGAATATTTCAACCTCACACTCTAACTCCAGGGTTTCAAAGTGCGGCCCGCGATGACATATCATCCGCGATCTTGAATTCATAGAGATAATTTACATTTTTAGAAAAACAAATAAATTTTATCATATCGCACACGTATTTCTAAAGTGACACAAGTCAAAAACGAACGTTTTGAGAAAATTGGAAAAACTACGAAATCAGCTTAACTAAAAACCATTATATAACTAATAATTTTTTTCAAAATTTGTAATCTTTTGAAACCATTTTTTAGGAAAATGGTTTCAAAAAGATGATGGAGGATTGCTTCCCAAGTTATAAAATGGTGCCAACATAAAAATGCAAGTTTTTGACTTGCATTTTTATGTTGACTGAACAATTGTTATGTTAACTGAAACAAGTTATGTTAACTGAACAATTTTTAATTATAATAATATTATAATTAAAAATTATTCAGTTAACATAACTTGTATAAATAATACATGTATAAAAAATACATGTATAAGTGCATTATATATACGAAGAAACTTTCTCAATCGTGAGTATTATTAATAAGTCCAAATTGAGATTAAAATTAACTGATGAACTTTTACAAGCAGTGTTAAGGTCTTCATGGTGTTTTGTCCTTGAAACCGTTATTTTTGCCCACCTGAAGAATTAAACTTAGATGCAAAATAAATTAAATGAACTAAGAAAAATCCTCGGCTTAAACACGAGTGTGATATAAAAAAAATTAATTACTGTATATCTATAATTTTCTAATTAATATTTAATACAAATAATAATTCTACGAAAAATCCTCGGCTTAAACACGAGTGATATAAAAAAAAAATTAATTACTGTATATCTATAATTTTCTAATTAATATTTAATACAAATAATAAAATTTCAAAATTAAAAAAAACAATATAATTAATAAATGGAACTTCTTTTTCAGATTATAAATTTCTAATCAATATTTGAAACATAATTTAAAATCTTAATATGGCTGGCAAAACTAACAAATCTGCAGTGTTTAAATATTTCAAAGAAACTGAAGATGATAATGAATTTATATGCCAAGTAACAAAAGATGGAATCATCTGCAATGTCAAAACAAGTGCTAAGACATCAAATTTAAAACGCCATTTAGAAAGGCAGCATATTAATATATTTAAATCTGTCAAGGAAGAGACACACAGAAGAGAGAGATATACTAGCCCTTCAAATATGCAATCCTCTAAGACACACACAGAAGAGAGAGTGATACTAGCCCTTCAAATATGCAATCCTCTATTTCAAAATAATTTCCCAATGAAAAAGTGACAATATCAATGACTAAAAAAAAATTTCAAAGACATCATCGAATTGTGGTAATTAATGGAGTGGCGCTCCAATTGTTTTCATCACCAGCATTTGTTGGATTAAATGGAGAATTAGCAAACAAATTAGGCGTATCACTGGATAGACATGATATTAGAAATATGATAAGGGAGGCTGAGAACCAAAAGTGTTGAAAGAAATGCTGCATGGCAAATTTTGTTTTCTGAAAATGGATGCTTGTACTGATAAGGGAGGCTGAGAACCAAAAAAGTGTTGAAAGAAATGCTGCATGGCAAATTTTGTTTTCTGAAAATGGATGCTTGTACTAGACAATTATTTTGCTATAAATGTCCAATTTGTAGATAACAATAATGCATTAACCCTACGTACATTAGCAGTGGGGGACACACAAGCTCAACATACAGGTGACACTATACGAAACCTAGTTGAAAAAGTTCTCAAAAAGAGTTTGAAATTAGTAAGCAACATGTCTTAGCAATCGTGACAGATAATGCCTCTAACATGACAAATTCAATAGAGAAACTTAATGCAGATCTAACTGAAGCTGACAATAAATT